>VMDO01014962.1:0-52779 GCA_007922755.1 Pedetes capensis | reverse complement strand
AATGTTAAAAACATCCTAAATAGTAACATTTAGTAGTAGATAAAATATGGCTTGGTCACACAATAGAATATTACACAGTGATTAAAAAGAAATAATGTTATGTGTCCTGATCATATAAAGATACTCAAGGTAGTTTATTTAATAAAATATATGTCTGTCCAAAATGGATATAGCAAATGATTTATTACTCTGTACCCCATCAACATTTATAAATAAAGAAAAAATATATATGTGATGCTACATATATTTTATGAGGAGAAATGGACAGGCACTTTTTCAAGGTTATCTCTAGGGAGAGGAATATTAACAGAGGAATTTAAAAATTTTTCATTTCATAATGTTATGGTGGGCTGGAATTTAGCTCAGTTGGTAGAGCACTTCTCTGCACTCTCTGAAGTCTCGAGTTCAATTCCCAGCATCGCAAAATGGGAGAAGGAAATGGCAACCCACTCCCAAGGCAATCCCGAAACAGTCCGCCATTGAAAATCCTATGTGGGTCACTATGAGTCAGATATCGACTCAATGGCACCTAACAACAACAACAATGTTATGAACTTTGAATTTTCTTTTTGGAAATACCATTTATTAGTTCTACAGGGTAATAAGAAGAAAATAAAGAAAAACAAAAAAGAAAAAGAGAAAAGTGAATTGGTGTTACTTTGGCCTATCTTCTGTTCTGGACAGTGGTCATGGTGGTTTAGAAGAAGCCACCAGTGCCTTCCCTAATATACCCTCAACATTAGTGTCCCTGCATTGGTTATGTAGATTCATCATCATGAAATGATATCTACCTAATTTGAATCAGTATTAATAATTTATAGTACTTCTTAGAGGTCACAAGTTTCATAAACTTATAACCCCAACTTCATACCCCTGTTAAGGACAGAGAGATTAGAAGCTGTGAATTTAGTTTTTTCAGTCTTTAAGAGCTGTTTTCCAGATGTAGGGTTATAAAGGCCTGATGAATGCGTCGTTGTTTGTTACTCCATTTCTTTCCAAAGTGTACATAGACTTTGACTTTATCTCCTTTCCTTTCCAAGCAGGAGAATTATGAATCTTTTCATCTGCCTTCAAAAGAGAGGTCTCCTGTTTTTCCAGTCATTTTACCTTCTCTGGGCATTTTCCAGCTCCACTATGAATTTTTCGAGAGGTTTGGGAATCAGAATTGCAAATGGATTTCTCAGCATGGTTGTGCAGGGATTTTATACAGTGTTCTGTTTTGTTTCTGCTGCATTTTTCTTGACAAGTCTCACCACTAGGCCAGCGTTTTGGAACTAGTTATCCAACTCCATTTAGTCTTTCTTTTCTCTCTGCAAGACACCCAAACCTCTAGCTGAAAATGGAAATTTTTCAAATGTTTCTAAATCAATGAATCCCAAAGTATACCTCAAAAAATCATTAGACATAATCTTGTCCAAATCACATTTTATTAGTGGAACAAAAAGAAGTCAGGAAAGGTTAAGCAAGGACTACAAATGAAATATCCCAACTTCCATGCCAGGCACCTCTCCACTACATCCATTATATATAACTATACATATATAATGCAGACACCAGATTAAAGACCCACTCAAGTGTTGGGGAGAAGTCCTGATGGAAGCTTAATGTGGTAAGCAATAACTCTTTATTTGCTGGGTCAAGAAGTGGTCTCTGGCATCCCCAGGAGAGGGGCAGGGACAGCTTCAGTGTCTGTTGGCTCAAAGCAGTATCTCTTGACCAACTAACATGGAAGTGTTTCAATATATTAGCAACAGTCATCCCAATATGTCCTGGCTATGTAGCAGTTGTGTAACTATAGTGCTTTGGTCTAATTTGGATAAAACTTGGGTACACTTTCTTTCTTCATTTGTATGCTTTGATGTGTGAAGACTCAGAATATCTGGCCAAATGATGTGTTTTAAATCTTTCAGGATTTAGGCATCATAAAAATGACTTCCAGGTACTCTGAACATTACACACGATAAACCAAAGTCTAAGGGTCTCACATATCCCATAGTATTACAGTACTGTAGGCTTTTAATATCAGTCATAAAAATGAAATATTTAAGTTGCAAAATAGATGCATCTACCCAGCATCTGTGAGCTCTCTAAAAATGCATGAGCTGCTACTTATCTGTCTTCAAGGAAAAATGAGTCACAGTAATGTTTCCCTCTGTGCAACAGATTTTTAAATTGTGATTTATGCAGTATAAAAGCAGCTAAGTCGCCCTTGTCAGTAAGACTATCACGAGATGGTTTGATGGAGACTGTTTTGAACAAATTACCTAATCAAGACAGTTCCTCCTTCCTCAGAACAGAAAAGTAAGGAATACTCAACCACAGGAGAGAGGGGGGGGGGAGAGAGAGAGAGAGAGAGAGAGAGAGGGAGAGGGTGTGTGTGTGTGTGTGTGTGTGTGAGTGTGTGTGTGTGTGCGCGCGCAAGAGGTTCTTTGTTCTCTTATTCTGTTTTCCTCTCTCCAGTTTCTCAGGAGGTACTCCATGAGATACAGCATACACGAAAACTAAACAATAGGATGCACAGAAACGTTCCTCCCACTTCTCTGCCTAAAACCAAAACATCTCTCTCACTGCTTGAAATCCCAGCATTCCATCCTGGCTTTAAGAGTCCCAGATAAAGCACAATTATTCCTTCAAAGTCTCAAATACTTAAATCCCTTTACTGCCATGGGAAATGGGGTGTCAGGTCTCACAAAAATTTATTTTCTCATTTATTTTTTAACATCGTTCAAAAATATCAAAAGTTAAATCATATTTAATATCCCTTTCAAAGAAAAGTCTTTATTGAAAATAAAAAGACATATGAGTATACTTATAGAATAGATCCAATAAAATATTTGTTGAATGTTGGACAAATGAAAATATTCATCATTACATGTCAATTAAATCTCAATAAAGCTGTTTGAAAATTAATTTATAGAAACTTAACTATATGAACTCGGGGTTTCTGATGAAAAATTCTGTATCATGCAAGGTTCATTCAGAGAAGCCAAATCACTACACACACACACACACACACACACACACACACACACACACACTCCATTTAGTCATTCACACACACACACACACACGAGGGTTTGGCTTTACATAATTATGGAAGCCCGTCAAGCAATCTTTGTAAGGTTGTTGTCTTTGCTTGTGGTGCTCGAGATTGAAGACCTCAGGGCAGGATGTAGGAGAAAGATGGATATAAAATGAGAGAAGGCAAGAATGAGCAGGAACCCACAGGCACAAGCTGAAGACAATAAGGATGGGCTGAAGCCTATATGAGTTCTTGTTGCCTCTGACCTTAGTAGTACAGTTGTACTGAAGAGGCTGGGCAGTTTTCATTACAGAGCTAAACCTACACATCTAAAGCAGGAGTGGAAGTAGCTGAAAGAGGAGCTGGGGATGGTGGTGCAATTAAAGCCCAGCTGCTGCCTCACTCCAACTAGGTGAGTTAGCAGATGAGTGGGTGACAGTGTATGTGAGCTACGGAATGGCTGTTGTTTTTTCTGCTTTCCAAATCTCACCTAGAATCTCTCTTGTGGCCCACCCTAACCAGAAATATAGAAGGAAAGATATCTGAAAAATGTAGTTTAGACTTGCCAAGTTGATACTCCATAGTCACCATGGCTGTTGTTGTTAGGTGCCGTCGAGTCAATATCTGACTCATAGCGACCCTCATAGGGTTTTCAATGGCTGACTGTTTCGGGATTGCCTTGGGAGTGGATTGCCAGGTCCTTCTCCCAGTCACCATGGTGGGTTACTATATTCTACAGAAAGGACAGAAATGTTAACACATTTCTGAGAAAAAACAGAGACCAGAAGAAAAGTTAAGCAACCTTTTATTGCCAGGGAAAGCACCTTGGATAGACAGTTAAGGTGGATGCCCCAAGAGATTGGGGGTGCTGTAATCTTTGTTCTCCCTGTAGTTTTATAGATATCAGAGTAAAGCATTTGTCCATCCAGTGTGAGGAGAGCCCTGGGCATGAAAATCAAGCTCTGCCTTTCCCAGACAGGCTGAGGGAGAGCCTCCTGTTATTCAGTATGTGGCTTAGGGTATATGGAGCCTGTCTCTGTTTTCTAAAATGGATTAAAGGACTTGTTTGGTAGATTTCAAAATAATGGGCCTATAGGCAGATACCTTAGAGTGGTCTGCCTTTGTTCATGACCTGAGGACTCAGGCAGTCATCATTCATCTCTAAAGGACTGGGGCCATTCAAATGACACCAAGATGTTATCCAAAGATTTGTCTTTCTAATGTCCTGGGAGATCCTATCCTAGGTCATGGCTGAAAGTAGGAACAATGTTTTTAATCCTTCTGTCCCCTTTTGCTCCATGGCCTGCTAATTACCTACCTAACAATCCCAAATACCTTGTTTACCTGGTTTTCCTCCATAGTAAGTAACATCTTTGCTTAACTATATATAGTATCATAACCAGGAAATTGACATTGATACAAACCACCAATCCTAATCAGGTTTTACCAGTTTTACACCCAGGGGTGTGTGTGTGCGTGCGTGTGTGTGTGTATTTAATCCCATGCAATTTTATGGGACCCCCATTACCATGAAGATATAGAAGAGGTCAGTCATGAGGAACCCTTCATAGGCCTTCATAGCCACAGCCATCTCCCTCCTACTGCTACCACCCCTCAAACCCTGGAAAACATTGATCTACTCTCTATTTTTATGTTTTTTTGTCATTTTGAGAACGTTATATAAACTAAATCATATAGTATGTGGATTTTTTGGCATTATCTTCTTTTACTCTGCTTAATTTCCTGGTAATACCTGCAAGTTATTGTGTATATTGATAACACATTCCTTTTTAATAGCTGAGTGTTATTTCATGGTATAAATATATCACAGTTGTTCAGTATTCACTCATAAAAGAACATCTGGGTTGTTTCCACTTTTTTGACATTATGAATAATAATTCATATACAGTTTTTGTGCACATAACTTTTTTATCTGGGATATATGTCCAAGAGTGAAATTGCTGGGTTGTACAGTGAGTTTGTATTTAATTTTTAAGAAATTATCATAGTCTTTATCAGAGTGGCTATATCATTTCACATGCCCATCAACAATGTATGAGGGTTCACTTTCTAGGCATTACCACCAGCATTTGGTATTGTCATTGTTTTTATGTTAGCCACCTAATAGGGGTGTAGTAATATAATAATATTTTTATATTATGACCAGATCATATAGTTATGAGCTCTGTTCCTTTAGTTTCTACCAGAGGTCTTGTTTTCTTCAGACCATCTAGACCTAGAGCCTGCTGAGAAAATTTTCACCCATGAAAAGTGGTGGGAAGACATCTTTTTTAAAATAACACCTCTTCCCCCTTGACCATCCTCCATAAAATGAGGAAGACAATGCATCATTTGAGGCCTGTAGCTTATGACTGGCTTTACTTTCTTAGAAATCACTTCCTATATATATATATATATATATATATATATATATATATATATGTACATATACATATGCAGAATGCATTGCTTTATTCTTAAAAAAAGATTTAAAAACATTTTCTGCAAATATCTTAAGTAAATGAAAACTTAAAGGTAAAGAAAGAAAGATAGGGGAAATAGTAAAACTAGAACAAGATTAAACACATAACATACATAAAGTCTCTTACAGTCAACTGGCAAATTTGTCTGTGCATGTGTAGAGTTAAGGGGGAGACATGACCTATCTAATTCACAGCAATCATGGGAAAATAATGAAAGTTGTTCAGAAAAGTTCACCCTGATTTTGAGATCATAGGAGAAATTCCCCCATGTCTACAGAAACCACATCAGTATTACAAGTGAAATGGATTGTAAATAAGACTCTAGAGAATGGAGGTTGGGGCTGTGTTAGACTGGAAAACACAGGCCAAGGAGGAAGCTACTACTCACCCTCAGTCAATATTGCCAAGAGGAAAACATAGGGCCTGTATTGCCAGCTTTTCCAATTTCTAAAAAGCCAATTGTAAACCCAGATTTTTATGAGTTGTCTCTTGACATTTACTATATTAGCAACTATATCAGTTAAAAAAACAACTGAATAGGATGGGTGCAATGGCACACACCTGTAATCCCAGTGATATGGGACGTGGAGGCAGCAGGATCACAAGGTTGAGGCCAGGGGCAGCCTGTGAAACTAAGAGAGACCCTGCCTCAAGATAAAAAAATAAAAACTGGGTTGTGGGTGCAGTCCAGTGGTAGAGCACTTGCAAAGGATGTGTAATGCTCTGGGTTCAACATCCCAGTACTGTAATAATTAATTAATTAATTAATTTTAAAAACTGAACAAAAATGTTTTTGCAGTCCAGATTTGGTATATCACTGCCATTTGCAAACCTCTGACCTTGAAGAGTAGGCAGGAACATCTAATACAAGAAAATCCTTATACATATGACCTATTTCAGCTTAGCTTTGGGTAAATATTGAATGTCACTGAGTTGGTGGTTATATGCTGTCTGACCTGTGTATAGGACTCAGATTATGTGGTTGGTTAAGTGTGGTGCCATAGTACTTTTATAGTTAACAGACAATGATATTAATAAAAAAGAACCAAAGACCTAAACAGGCATTTGACAAGTCCAAATTGCCAATAAACATATTAAAATGTGTTCAACATTGTTAGGGAAATAATGTTAAAACCACAATGAGATCAAACTATATACTCACTAGAATGGCAAATATGAAAAGCACCAAGTCTGAGTGAAGACATGGGGCAACTGGAATTCTTATACATTGTTGATGTTGTTGTTGTTGTTAGGTGCCATCGAGTTGGTATCCGGCTCATAGCGACCCTCATAGGGTTTTCAATGGCTGACTGTTCTTGGGATTGCCTTGGGAGTGGATTGCCAGGTCCTTCTCCCATTTTTGAGGTGCTGAGAATCGAACTCAGGACCTTAGAGACTGCAGAGCAGCGCTCTACCAACTGAGCTAAATCCCAGCACATACATTGTTGATAGGAATATAAAATTATTCATCTTTGGGAGGAGGCTAGCAAAGGGAAGCAAAGATTGTGGAAGGTGGGAAAGGGAGGAGAAACAATGTAGAGGGATTAAGGGGTGAGGATAATGTCAAAGTAAATGATGCAACTTCATGAGTACATGGGAAAAAATAGAGGAACATAACCCAAATATGCATACAAGTTTTACTACATATTAGTTTAAACGTTCCATAAACTTCATAAGTTGATCAAAGTGTAACCAAAAATGTTGTAATAGTTGCATAATGGAAAAAGCAAATTCTGTATTACTCTGTACTCCACCAATATTTACCAATAAAGGGAAAAAATTATCCATCCTTGTTATTTCTAATAAAATTTAGTCTATTTCTTCTTCATGACCTAGCAATTCTACTTCTATGTATATATTATCCAAAAGAAATGAATGCATATATCCATAAAAATATTTGTACAATATATTCAGAGTAGCTTCATTCAGACTGAAAACACCCCAAATGTCCATCATCAGGGAAATGAATTAACAAAAAAAGTCACAGCATATCCATATAATGAATGAATAATGAAAAGAATTAATTAGGATGTCTCCCCCAGCATGGATTAATATGAATAATATTAAGTTGAATAAGAGGATACTTACACAAAAGAGTAAATGCTATATGATCCCACTTACATGAAGTTCAAGAACAAGAAAAATTTATCTGAAAACTCATAATTTTAAAAGTGTTGCCCTATGGATAGGGAAATTGACTAGAAAGAGAATAGGGGACTGTTCTAGGAGATGGAAATATTCTATATCTTGAGCTGGCTGATGGTTACATGGTAGTTATAATTGTTAAAATTCTATAAACTATACATATAAGCTTTGTGCATTTTACTGCACGTAAATTGAAAAAGGGAGACAGGAGAAGAATTGATGCTTTGAATTATGGTGCTGGTGACATATACTGAATATACCATGGACTGTCAAAAGAACCAGCAGATCTGTCCTAGTAGAAGTGCAACCAGAGTGCTCCTTGGAAGCAAGGATGACTAGACAGCATCTTACATATTTTGGACATGTTGTCAGGAGGGACCAATCCCTGGAGAAGGACATCATGTTTGGGAGAGTGGCAGCTCAACAAAAAAAAGTAAGACCCTCAACTAGATGGACTGACACAGTGGCTGCCATAATGGGCTTAGATATAAAGATGATTGTGTGTCTGGCATAGGGTTGGGGAGTGTATCGTTCTGTTGTACATAGGGTTGCTATGAGTCAGACCCGACTTGATGGCACCTAACATCAATAAAAATTGTACTTCAGTAATGAACTAAAACAATAGCTGGATATTAGTGAGAACAACTGGATGAGGACACTGCTGGCCTGGCTCAACCAACACGAACTTACCTAGCTTTATACAGGAAAGAGATGCCAGCATCCATGTTTGCATGTAGTATGGCATGGGTGCTTATGCTGAGCCTGTTCTACACAGACATGAAAAAGCATGCATATAGAGTGCCCAAGAAAAAAAAGTCCTTCTTTCTCCAGAGTATTCCCACCAAACACAAAGGCAGTACTTGCTAATGGTTAAGATAATCACTTTGGAGTTAAATAACATAGATTCAATTTCTGGCTCCCTCAAATATTAGTTGGATGATCTTGAACATTTTTTTACTGTTGTAAGTCTCCTATTGCTCATCTATAAACTTGATACATGAGTGCTCCAGATGAAGCCGAAAATTGGAGGGCAGGGCTAGGAATTAATGGCATGCCTGGAAAGAAAATTTAAATGGGTATAATACTTTCTTTGAAGTATTGTCATGAAGATTGTCTGTAAAGTTCTCACCTAGCACAGTAACATGTTGTTGTTGTTAGGTGCCGTCGAGTCGGTGTCCGACAAACAGTGACCCTGTGTACAACAGGTGAAACACTATTGTCAGTGCTTCTTTGCTATTTATAGAGTTTTCAATACCTGATTGTTTTTTGGGAGTGGGTTGCTAGGTCCTTCTCCCAAGCCTACAGCACCTGGTGTTCCCATGTGGTCTCTCATTCAAGTACTAACCAGACCTGACCCTGCTTAGCTTCGGAGATCTGTTGGGATCAGATGCCACAGTGGTATGGCTGAAGCCTAGCACAGTAACATACATATGGGAACATATTCAATAAGTGGTAGTATTTCACCCTATAGTCATATAAGGACCAAGTATCTGAACCTCTCTTCAAGGCTTGTCTACTACCTTCTTAAAGATCTGTTTATTATTCTAAGACTCCTGTGAGGAGTAATACACTGAGTACTTAAAACCTTAGTGCAAATTATGTTTAGCAAGAAATGACTTCCTTGGAGAGAAGCAAGATGGGCAGATTGCAGGGTAATTTACTTGAGAAAGATGTAGAGAAAAACACTGCTAAACAAGGATGTGTCACTTAGGATTCCCTGTTGGCAAGTAAATGAACAAAGTTTTGCTTAACTGGAAACAGAAGTTTGGAAAATCGGGCTTAGGAGTCTGCCGAAAACCAAAGTAACCCTACATGCCTAGGCCACAAAATCCATAGGCACCAATTTAAAGCAGGAAGTAACTACTGAGTGCCTTATCTTCCACTTGTTTCTCTGCATCAGTTGCTCAAGATTCAAATTCTTAGGAGGAAACATCAGATGAGTCAAATTCAGATCAACTTCTCCATCCTGGCTCTCAGAGTGGGCAAGACAGGAAGAACTGAATGCCTTTGGCTTCCAAAACGTGAGACAGGAATCTGAAATTCACTTATATCAAGCCCACCCTAATGAGGGAAAGATACTCTCCAAGAAAACTGGGATTCTCTTGGGAAGTGTCAGTAGATACTAGATGACTGAAAAACAACAAGTATCTACCCTAGAGAACACAGGGCAGAGTAGTGGAGGGCTAGAAAATGCCTTTTTCTCCTTCTTACCAGGTTATTCAGTGACTTTGCATTTGGAACTCAATGATCTTTTCAGTGATCCATTCATCTCAACAAAATCTTAGAGCAGCAGAGAGGGGCTTTCAATTTATTTCCTTGTTAGTGACCTGTTCTTTTATTGTATTTCTTAATAGTCTCAATGCTTTCTCTGGAGGTCAGCAAGAAACTTAGAGCAAATAATTAAGAATATCATTTTGTGGTACTTATATATATATATATTAGGATAACTTGCACAAATCCTAGGAAAGCAACTGTACTATGAAGCTACATACAATAGTCATTAGAATACTGAAAAACAGAGAAATTTAAATTTTAGTTTATTGAAATGCTGCCAGAATAGATATTTTACTTCCATAGAAATATTACCTTGGTGTTGCCCACTATAGCTTTCTAGGGAGGAAGGAGGCCCAAAAACAAATTTAAAACTTGAGAAAGACCTACGGTTCAATTTTTTAAAAAATTTCCCAATCTTTCCCAAGTGCATTTTCCTCAACTTGAGAGGAACCATATATTGCCATGTTAAAATATTTTTGTAGTCAACATCCACTTTATCACAAAAGGTTTTCTACTTCAGCTAATCTGTGTGTGGGGCTGGGATTTAGCTAGGTTGGTAGAGCACTGTTCTGTAGTCTCTGAGGTCCCAGATTCAATTCCCAGTATCTCAAAAATGGGAAAAGGACATGGCAATCCACTCCCAAGGCAATCCCGAAACAATCAGCCATTGGGAACCCCATGAGGGTCACTATGAGTTGGACACAACTTGGCAGCACCTAACAACAACAACAACAACAATCTGTGTGTGGGCTGGGGTTTAGCTGAGTTGGTAGAGTGCTGCTCTGTGCTTTCTTTAAGGTCCTGGGTTTGATCCCCAGCACCGCAAAAAAAATGGAAGAAGGACATGGCAGCCCTCTCCTGAAGCAATCCCCAAGCAATCAGCCATTGAAAACCCTATGAATAGCAAAAAAGCACTGACATAGTGCCAGGCATGGCATAATGTCAAGGAGTATTTCCTTTTGTTACACACAGGGTCGCTATGAGTTGATGGTACCTAACAACAACAATAATCTGTGTGTATATAGTCCTTGTAAATTTTGCAAGAAAACTGCCTTTTCTATTTTGCTTGATATAATATCATAGTTCTTTTGGAATGAGTTTTGAATTATGTATGCATGTCACCCAATTCCAAGTATACTTTTGCTCCATAGACATCTTCGTTTAGTACAAAACAAAACCTCCTTGTTTTGCTATGATACTATATTTCACAAAATGATTTTCATATTGTCACACAATACAACTGTACACTCAATGTTGAATTTTTAATTGAATTTTCAACAGAATTAATAGTAATCCCATATTTTCCCTTTTACAGAATGAATTTCTAAAAACTTCATTTGATTACATGAATTGAATGAAAATAGAATTGAGCCACCATTGGAATCAACCTATTTTTATGGGAAGCATCCAGTATCACTGATATAAAATTGATCTCACTTATTCTTTGTGAAGTTCTTCTGTTAATGAATCAAACATAATAATATCCATCACTTCATTTTTAATATGTGCATATGAAAACTTGGAATAAAATGATATTATTTCTGGAAAATGATGATTTGTTCTAAATTAAGTCATGTTCTAGCTGAGCATGATGGCACACACCTATAATCTCAGTTCTTGGGAGGCAGAGGCAGGAGTATCACAAGTTTGAGGCCAGCCTGGCCTCAAGACCTTATCTCAAAAAGTCCAAAACAAACAAACAAATCACATGGCAGAATTTTGGGGTGCAGTACTGGGGGGTTGAACCCAGAGCCTTACACATGCTAGGCAAGTACTCTACCACTAAGCCATACCCTAAACCTCCTCTTTACTTTTTATTTTTGAGACAGGGTCTCAGTAATTTGTGCAGGCTGCCTCTAGCCTCAAACCTGAGATCTTGCAGCCTCAGCCTCCCAAGTAGTTGGTATTACAGGCATGCACCACAGCACCTCACTCTATTTAGCACCATAATGAAAACATTTGCTATCCTCTGCTTTATATGCAACATAGCAGGGCTAGTGACCCTCTATTTTCAGAATATGATTTATATACTCCTAATCTAGGGCACTATTGGTATTCTGGGTTGGATAATTCTTCGTTATGAGAGGAACCTGTCCTGTGCATTATGGCATGTTTAGCAGGATCTGTGATCTCTTCTCACATGGGGCCAATTTCATCCTCTCATTTGCAACAACCAAAACTGTCTACAGACATTTCCAAATATCCTCTGGAGGAAAACATTACCCCCTAGTTAAGAATCACTTACATAACATAACTTCCCACTGATCCCATATATTTTGACATGGAAAGTTCATGCAACTCAAGGCTGTGGCTTAACCCATAGCACAACTGGTTGGTACTACAAGAGGCCAGCAGTGGAGAAGCAGTGGGGAATACTTCACCAGCTTCCAATGCCAGTAAGCATCTCTAGTCAGTGATGAACCATGCATCATCAAACTTTGAATGTTCTGTATTCTGTTCTTGGAAAGGGTGTGCTAGTTGCTTTCTATCAGGAAATGAGTAATGAGTTATAGCTACTTTTTTTTTAGATTTAACTATGTGTTAAAATGAGAACTTGGTTCACAGCCTTTGTATCTTACACGCTACTAGAGGAGATTATGGCAGAAGCTTTAAGTATAAAGTAGAGGACCACCAAACCATGTGAATTGAATGAGCAAATAGGTAATGCATAATAAATCCACTACAAATTTTCTATAGCACCAAGTCTTTGGATTCCCTTACCATATTATACCAAGACACTTTTGTCATCTCAGCTTCCTTTATTCTGGACCTTTATTGATTCCTATTGAACAAACAAGTGGAACCAGTCCCAGCATATTAAGATAGCACAATGAAATCAGAATCTTCTGGTAAATATGTTCTAAACAATTAACTCAGTCTGATCTAGTATTTTGTTCTGCTTTTCTTGACATCAGAGCTTGAAATTCGTGAAAAATTGGGTTCCGGTTCAGGTGCTGATTCAATATGTCAAAATGTAGATGATTCAAGTTGGGTTTAGGTTTGGGTCTAAAATTTTAAACCTATGTATAGATAGACAAATAATTTTTTTCAACTTTTATGTATAATAAAATAGTGACTAAAAAACCATTAGGGCTGGGATTTAGCTCAGTTGGTAGAGCGCTGCGCTGCAGTCCCTGAGGTCCCAAGTTCAATTCCCAGCACCACAAAAATGGGAGAAGGCCCTGGCAATCCACTCCCAAGGCAATCTTGAAACAGTCAGCCATTAAAAACCCTATGAGGGTCGCTATGAGTCGGATACTGACTCGATGGCATCTAACAGCAACAACAACAACAAAAACATTAAATGCTGAATCTGAGCACAATTTCTCACTGGGGTTGGGTTCACGTTTGAGTTCAGAAAAAAAATTTAAATGCTTGAACCAGAATAGGTTCAGGGTTCTGGTTCAAGCTCTGTTTGAGCCCTGCTATCTAAATATAAGATTCAAATATGAACCTGAAATGACTCTGAACTCTCTAAATTTTAACATGTTGAACCTGCAACCAAACTTGATCCTAATTTTTCTCTGGTTTGAAGACATGCTTGGCATTGCACCTATTGAACCTATTCTGATTTGATGATTGGATCATGAGGGTTCTGACCTAATCTATGGCTAATTTATTCATAGTTTGATGGCATTATTGGGAGGGGGGAATTTTTGGAGGTGGGGTCTAGGTGGAGGAAGTAGGTCACTGTGGCCATGTCCTTGGGAGCTATATCTTGTCCTGGGCTCCTCTCTGTCTCTCTGCTTCTTGGATGCCATGGGGTAAACAGCTCTGTTCTACCACACCCTCTGCCATGATGTTCTGCCTCATCACAAGTCCGGAATGGATGGAGCCAGCTGACCTTAGGCTATAACCTCTGAAACCAAAGTAAATCCTTCCTCCCTCAAGTTGTTATCTCAGGTATTTGATTAAGTGATGAAAAGCTAACACATATATTATCCTATGACATCTGTCAGTAGCTCCCTTAGAGCCTTGCCTAAAACAAGCACATTATTTCTAAGAAGCATAGATAATTTAATTATCTATTTGTTTAATTGATACTTATCTTTGACTGTCTTAGTACCAGTTGGGTTTTTAGGACATCAACAATAATTAGAAGAAATAATTAGTAGGAGATAGAGGCCCTCCTATTTTCCTGAGGATCTCTTGTTTGTGACCACTTCTAGCATCAATTTCTTGATCAGATTGAATATTAAGGACAAAACTCATTCATAAATAGTTCTTATAATTACTAAGGGGGCTGGAGAATTGGGCTTGAAGTTAGACTTCCAGTAACAGAACCTAAATCCATACTTTTTAGACTTGTTGAACTATTGTCACTGATCCCTGGAGGGAGTTCCCATTGCCACTGCCCTGGGTGGGAGGAGCTGAATTTTTTAATCACCAGGAAGTTACTATCATTGGGTCTCATATGGGTGCATCTCACTGACAGAGTCTAGGCCACATTTGTGCATAATAGCTCCAAGCAGGGCTATGAACTTGAGTTTTTACTACTATCTTGGGAGGTTAGACTTAGACATGAAGATTTTCCGGTTCTGGTTATGTATTGGTTGTTGTTGTTATTGTTAGGTACTGTCAAGTTGGTGTCCAACTCATAGTGACCCTACCTACCGAAACAGAATTGTTACTGCTTCTCTGCTGTTCATAGGGCTTTCAATGGCAGATTGGTTTTTGGTGCCCTGGTGCTTCTCCCAAGCCTACAGCACGTGGTGCTCTCAGGTGGTCTCCCAAGTACTAACCAGGCCCCATCCTGCTTAGCTTCTGAGATCTGATGGGATCAGATGCCACAGTGCTACCGCTGCAGGTCTATGCATTGACAATTAACATATTATTCCAAAATTTGGTGTCTAAAAGCATTTATTTTGTACACAAACCTGAACCCTGGACAAGGTTTAGAAGGGACTGTCAATCTGTGCTTCATTAAGTGTAAGTTGGGTCTAGAATCATCTGAAATCTTAGTCACTCACATTTCTGGTGACCTCTCAGGGCTTTCAGGCTGAGACTTGAGCTTAGGCCATTGGCCAGACACCTACCTGTGGCTTCTCCATAAAGAATCAAGCTGTTTACCCCCACACAACTTATTTTGTTCATTAATCTGACTGGACTATTCCATTGTTTCTGTTAGCATGATTTTAATATTCTAGTAGACCATTCTCCTGGAAGATCAAAGTTGGTAGTAAAATTGATCTTTTAAGGAACTCCCCCAAAATCTCATCTCTGTTCAAAAGAAAAGTTGACATCCTGAGATTCCTTGAGCCTCTAGTGTCAAAATGCTTACCTTTCATTGTCCACCAAACCTAAGACCCTTATCCATTCCTAATCAAGCACCTATATCAAAAGACCTACTATAAACCAAACTCTCAACTCTCAATATAGCATTAGACCTTGTCCTCCCACTCTGAGACGCTCTATTCTGTGAGGTATCACTCTAAATAATATATTCAGCCAAGTCTTTTCATGTTATTTTGGTGACATTTCAATAGCCAACATTTGATATCACATGTTCTGGGTTTATAACATGATGACTAAGTTTCAAAGGTGAGCACTCCTGAAGAGAGAGCTATGCAGGGACAGTACAGTCTTTTCTAACTTAACCCTCTGTTAGGTTTGAAATTAAACAACATCATTTCTACTACATTCTAATTGTTTAAGTAAGTGCCAATGATCACCCAGATTCAAGGAAAAGGGATTAGACCTTTTGATGGGAAGAATCAAGAATATTTTTGAGGTACTTTGGGGTTGCAAGTGCTCTACCACTAGTATGCACCCCCAGCACATTTTTAAATATTTTACTTTGAGCAAGGGTTGCACTAAGTTACACAGGCTATCTCAGACCTTGAACTTGAAATCCTGCAGGCTTAGCCTTCTGAGTCACTGGAATTACAGGACTGTGCTTCCAAGCCCAGCCTAAGAGTCAAGAATTTTCATTCAGGTTTTTAATCCATCATATTTCTCAACTAGACCCTACAGATATGTCCTAGAAGAAGTACAAGCAGAGTGCTCCTTGGAAGCAAGGATGGCTAGACTGTGTCTTATGTATTTTGGACATATTGTCAAGAGGGATCAATCCATGGAGAAGGACATCATGTATAGGAGAGTGATGGGTCAACAATAAAAAGAAAGACCCTGAATTAGATGGATTGACACAGTGGCTGCTACAATGGGCTTAAACATAAAAAAGATAATATGCATGGCACAGTGTCAGGGAGTTTTTTACTCCATTGTCATTGATGTCACTATGAGTCAGACCTGACTCAATGGCACCTAACAACAACATTGCCCGACTAAAGAAAAGCTATCCAAAGCTAATGTGCAACCATGAGTATAAAGACTATGAAAGGTGCTCCTACAAAAGGTACATTCCAAAATATTGGCAGTGTTCAGTTTAGAGCATGGAATATGGAAAGGAATTTTCTTGTCATATTTTCTGAATTTTCTTCAAATATGTATTCCCTAATTGAAAAAGTTATACAAACATGTTTTCAAATTTAAGTTTGATAATCAAGCAATTTCAGTATGAAAGGCAGAAAAGAATACTCATGACCTACATTTTAAAAACATTTAACAGTTTTATTGAGATCTAATTTATATATTACATAATTCATTCATTTTGCATGTACAATTAAATGCTTTTAGTAATTTTATAGTTTGCACTCATCACCAAAATCCAATTTTAGGACATTTCCATCACCTCACTAAAACTGCTGCTCATTTTCAGTCTCCATTCTTACTCCCAGCCCCAGACAACCACTACCTAATGTATGCCTGTATAGATTTATCTATTATGAACATTTCATATAGAGGGATCATTCAATATGTAGTCTTCTGTGTTTGTCTTCTTAGAAAAATGCTTTTGAAGTCCATCTATGTCGTGACATGTACCAGTACTTCATTCACTTTAATTGCTAATCAAAATTCCATTGTATGGATACGCCACAGTTTGTTTATATATTCTCTAGTTGATGGGCATTTGAATTGTTTCTGATGTTTTTGTCATTGCTTTTTTATTTTCTGTAATGGGACTTGCTAGATAGGCCAGGCTGGTCTCAAAATTTTGATCCTCCAGCCTCAGCCTCTCAAGTGCTGCAATTATAGGCGTGCACCACTACACTCAGCTCTGATTTTTTACTATTACAAATAATACAACTATGAACATTTGTATGAAAGTCTTTGTGTGAACATTGTTTTTCCTTTTCTTGCACAGATACATAGGAGTAAAATGTCTAGGTCATATAGTAAATGTATGTTTACCTTTGTAAGATTCTGCCAAACTTTCTCCTAAGTTACTGCAACATTTCACATATTCTTCACCAGTGTATTAGGGCATCGTTTGTCTACATCTTTGCAAACACTTGTTAATGTTTCTCTTTTTTTATTATAGCTATTCTTGTGTGTGTGTGAATGCACATCTCGTATTTTTTATTTGCATTTACCATATGACCAAAGTATCTTGTCATGTACTTATCAATTTATATGTCTTTTTAAATTTTAAATTAAATTTATTTTTAACTGACACATAAAACATAGGAATTATATATGTAATGGGATACAATGTGATGCTTTGATACATGCATACTTTTTGTAATGCTTAGATTAGGTTGAAAACATCAATTTTCTCACACATCATTTCTTTACGGTCAAAAAAAAAACCACCAAACCCTTTCTTCCAGTTTTTTGAAATACACAGTGGATTACAATTTTCTATAGTCTGGTGTACAGCTGTACCACCCTGGCATCTGATCCCATCTGATCTTGGAAGCTAAGTAGGATCGGGCCTGGTTAATCGTTAGATGGGAGACTGCCTGGGAATACTGGGTGCTTTAGGCTTGGGAGAAGGATGTGGCAGCCCACTCCTGAAATAATCAGCCATTGAAAACTCTATGAATAGCAGAGAAGTGCTGACAATAGTGCCCGGCATGGCACAGTGTTGGGGAGTGTGTTTATCTTGTTGTAAATAGACTTGCTATGAGTTGGACCCAACTTGATGGCAACTAACAATAGTCTGTATGTGTTCTTTAATGAAATATCTATTCAAATATCTTCCTCAAAACAAAAAGTTTTTTCCTACTGGGAATAGAACCTAGGGCCTCCTATATGCTTAACACATCACTACTGTTGAGCTATACCCACAGCTTTTCCTCATTTTTAATTGGGTTATTTGTCATATTGAGTTATAAAAGTTCCATATTCTGTATATAAGGTTGTTATCAGATACATAATTTGAAAATATTTTCTCTTAGCCTATAAACTTTCCCCCAGCTCACAATATAAACTTTTTTGTTTTCAATGATGTAATTATTACAAGTTATTGGATTCCATTCATGGAACATATTAAATTTCAAGCAAATTAAATCAATAAGATGTGCGTTGGTAAAGCTCTGTTTCTAAAGTTTGAAGTTGAAAGGACAATTTCAGTTTTCTAATAGGTGGAGATAATTTAATTTTAGAAAGCCTATGCAATTGTATCTTGTCCACCAGTTAAAGCAGGAGAAAAATAAAGAAACAATATACAAGATAATTAAACATGATCTTAAAAAACAAATCAATACATTTAATACATGTCTACCACTGGCTTAAATTCTAGTAGCACTGAAAATTGTTTGGCTTTGATTATCAAAGAATTGGAAATCAAAACATAACATTTTTTCTAAAATGATAAGGTGAGGCTTTTTGAGATAAGCACTTCTTTTTTCAAAAGGAAGGTAGTAGTTCTAGATTTTAATTTTACAACTGAAATGTAAATCATTTTAACATTTTATCTACAACTAGCTGACTTCATCAATGTAAAATAAAGCAGGTGGTTCAACTCAGCAAGCATTTATTGAGCATCTGTTAAATGAATGTCTTGCTGGGTGTGGTAAAGAATATAGAGATGAGAATAATTGTTCATTCATGGTTCACTAAATGAGATAACCAATAACCTAAGTGGCAAGATCTGTAGGACAATTTTGTGAGAGTTGCTATTGATAAGCTCAATTCTACATTTTGCTAGCAAAGAGAAAAATTGTATAAGATGATCTGAAAATGAAATTCATTTCACTTTGTCTCAGTTTCCAGCTGAGTTCCCAAAGGTGAAGAAAAATCGGTAAATTCCAAATGCACACACATGCCAGAATGAGGCACTGGAATGCGTGTGTAAGACTTGCAAAGAGTCTGGAGCAAAAGTTATGCTTTTTCAATCCTTACCACATGATCTATCTTGAAGATATATAATTGGTTTCAAAGTGGCCACTCAGCTGCTGGATAGCCATATACAGCTCTGGGATTTAGGAGACTGATGTCTGACACTCTCAGAGACAAGGCCAAAAGGAAACTAATATGTCTGACCCTGCCCAATAGCCAAGTGGCAGATGACTGCATTGGAAGTGAGATACACTTTCCCTCTTGTGAGGCAATGGGGTAAGGGTTCCTGAGTTTTTCCATGGGCAAATAGAAAGATGGAGTTGGAACTCTGCCTGTGGAGATTCAATTCTGTTTGGTTCTTCTATTCTAAAGGCTTTCTACTCCTCCCTCTAGAGGCTGAATTAAGGGCTTGCCTTTGTTTCAAATTTTGCCCTTCATGTGGACAAGAAATGGATACTTTCTCCAGCTCACAGGGCCCTAATAATCCACAACTGTGTTAGCTCCTTTTGCCATTTTTTGCCATAAGGATGTCAGGAAAAATAACTCACAAACTAGGAGATTCATAATTACAGCAAAATGTGGCCAAAACACCTGGCAATCATTTTTCATTTTCATCATCCTCATTCTTTACTTGGATTATTCCTGATGATGCGGCAAAGTCTCAATCTGATGAGTATGACATCTATTTATTTCTCTTGGCATTGCACCCTTCCAGAGTTCACAAAGAATTGCTGTTGTTGTTGTTAGGTGCTGTCAAGTTGGTGTCTGACTCATAGAGACCCTACGTACAACAGGAGAAAAACTATTGTCAGTGCTTCTCTGCTATTCCTAGGGTTTTCAATGGCAGATTGATTTTTGGGAGTGGGTTGCTGGGTCCTTCTTCCATCACAAAGGATTATGGATTGCTTATTCTGTCAAGTATTTCTCTCATAGCTAAATAAATTATTTAGATAGTGTAGTATCCATAAGAAGTAGGGGAGACTTAGAAACCTTATAGAGGAATCAAAGTGAACACTTCACTATTTTTCAACATTTCCAACTATTGAATCTTTATTTGTATGGATTCTACTGGCGCACTGGATGCCTGTCCCCCATTATCTGTATCTCTCTACTTAGTTCCTATTCTGTACTTTTCACCTTTATCCCAAGCATAGCTTAGGTCAAGAACTTGATTTTTTTATTACCATAACTATGTTAATTTATATTCTGAGGAAAGCATTACATGATGATTCAAATTTGGCACTACCACACATAGAAGATGTCTGTGTGGATTACATTTACATGTTACTTTCTTATATTCTTTTCCTTTTCTTTTCCTTATTTTTGCAATACTAGGGGGTTGAATCCATGGCCTTGCATGTCCTAGGCAAGCATTCCATCACTGAGCTTCACCCCTAGCCCTTTTAAAAATTTTGTTTTGAGACAGGGCCTAGTTAAGTTGCTCAGGCTGCCTCTGCCCTTACACTCATGATCTTCCTGCCTCAGTCTCCCTTGTTGCTGAGATTACAGGTGCCTGGCTTGCTTGTTTGTTTATTCTGCCAGTATTTGAAAATAGATATTCATTTTATCTCCTTTTTTATACAAAAGTTGCCACATGCAGTGTATGACACCTTGACATTTTTATTTGACAATATATTTAGAGTTTTTAGTAAATCAGAATATAAAAAGCATCCTCAAACAAACAGCAAAAATAAAAATCAAGCTGGTGTGGAGGCTCACACCTGTGATCCCAGCAACCTGGGAGGCGAAGGCAAGAGGATCACAGGTTTGAAGCTAAAGACAGCCTGTGTAATGTAGCGAGACCCTGTCTTAAAATAAAAAATAAAAAAGGGGCTGAGAGTACAGCTCAGTGTTAGAGCGCTTGCTAAGTATGTGTGAGGCCTTGGATTTAACCCCCAAGCACTATAAAAATAAAATAAAATAATAAAATAAAATCAGGCGTATAGACAGGCAAAGAGAGAATGAGAGACAGAGATGGACAGAAGGTGAAAGAGAAAACCTGAAAGTAACTTGGAGGCAGAGGCTGGAGGATTCCCAGTTTGAGGCCAGAGGCAGTCTGCCAACTTAGTGAGACTTTATATCAAAATTCAGAAAAGGAGGTGGGGCTGGAGGTGCAGCTCAGTGGTAGAATGCACTGGGTTCAATTCTCCAGTACCACAAAAAATAAAAATAAATAATCAAACAGACAAAAACTCTAATTTTTAGTCCCTCAGTCATAATCACTCTTTAATTTTTCTTTCTCTAGGTAAGTTCATTCTTCCAATTTGTAGACAGGCAAATTTATGTGCAAATTATTTATTATTAATTAATTAATTTACTTATTTATTTATTTTGTAGTACTTGGGATTGAACACAAGGCCTCGTACATATCCACCACCGACCTGCACCCCCAGTTTCTTTTTTATTTTTTATTTTGAGACAGAGTCTCGCTAAGTTTCGCAGGTTGCCTTTGGCTTTGAACTCATGATTCTCCTGCCTCAGCCTCTTCAGTTACTGGGATTATAGGAATAAATCATGCTGCCTGGAACAAATAGTTTTTGTTAAAAATATAGTTCTTAATTATTACGTTTTGAAACATCTTTTCTCCTGGCTTCTGTTAAAATTTCTATTTACATGACACATTTCCTTTTACTTCTTAAAAATTTGAAATATTTGATCCATCAGGACAGTGTGGTCCATGTGAATAGATTGTTGTTGTTGTTAGGTGCCCTTGAGTCAGGTCTGACTCATAGCGACCCTTGTAGGGTTTATTTCAGGATTGCTTTGGAAGAGGATCGATGTCCTTCTCCCGTTTGTCCGGTGCTGGGAATTGAACCTGGGCCCTCAGAGATTGCAGAGCAGCATTCTACAAACTGAACTAAACTCCAGCCCATCATGAATAGATAAGTTCATGAATATATACTATAAAATCATTCATCTTCTTTACTCAAAGAATAAGGGTTCCTTCAGGCTGAACATTATCATACTTGATATTACTGCCAGAAATATTTCCAGTTTGTGAGATACAAAAAAACCAAAAGCCTTCACGCATTTGTAATTCATCTTTTTTGATCCCCAGTGCTAAAAGGAAGGGTACAGTATAATTTATCTTTTATGCTTTACGTAGTAACTAAAAATTACTTGAAATATAGAACCATCCATTTAAGTCAGGTGCTGTGGCACACACCTGTACTCCCAGTGACTCAGGAGGCTGAGAAAGGGGCCAGTTCAAGGCCAGAGGCAGCCTGCCTAACTTAACAAGACCGTGTCGTGCATCAAAATAAAATCAAAAAGGGGGCTAGAGATGCAGCTACTGCTTCCCTGGAATGCATAAGGTCTGGATTCACATCCCCAGAGCTGAAAATTAAAGAGTTCTGAAGATGGATGGTATTAATGGCTATGTAATAACATAAATGTACTTAACACCAGTAAAATGAACACTAAAAAATGAGTAAGAATGCCGGGTGCAGTGACTCTGGAGGCAGAGGCGGGGTGATCGCAAGTTTGAGACCAGAGGCAGTCTGTGTGATTTAGGGAGACCCTGTCTCAAAAAGTAAAAAAATGGGCTGAGGGTGCAGCTCAGTGGTGCAGCACTTGCAAAACATGCAAGTACAAGGCCCTGGGTTCAAACCCCAGTACCACAAAAAACAAACAAACGAACAAAAAAACAGGTAAGATAGTAAGTTCTATGTCATGTGCTTTTTACCACAAAGAAAAATTGGTAAAAAAATGCCAGTGAATGGTGAAGCCAGAATTTGATTTTATTTCTGTCCAATCTCTTCTTTCTACTCGGTTGTTATTATCACTATGTTACAGAGTTGGAGACTAAGATGCAGTGGGACTGAACTGACAAGGCACACAACTACCAACTGGGAGGGTTGGAATTAATCTAATGGAAGTGATTTTGCAACCAGAGGCTCAGCATAGGAAGTCAAAATAAAAGCAAGGGTCCATCTAACCGTGAAGGGTTGGGTAATCTTGGGCTGATCACTTCAGTTGCCTGGGCCCCAGTTTACTCAGTTGTGAAATGAAAGGACTGATAATGATCAGAATTTTTTAATTTAACGTTTGTGATCATGACTTACAGTAAGACATGTTTGAAATTCACCCAGCACAGATATACACACACACGCACTACTGCCCCCATCACACTTGGCAGCAATCTTGTCTGCAATCGCCATAAAACTAATGTTGCTTCATGAAACAACACTTACTCTTGGTACATGTAATGCACTCTGACATTTGGAATTCTACTTCATTCTTGTTTTCTTTAATGCTGGGAGATAACCCTTAATCTGATATCACTGCTCACTCACAGAGTGTTACTTGCAGTTGAAAACATTGTACTTAATCATCTTTAAGGTCCCTTTTAGATCTAAATTTCAGGAATTAGGATGTGGCATAGTGCTGTTATAATGATAACTAACATTACTGAGCATCTTCTATGCCAGAATGATTCCAAACACCTCACATCTTACTGTCTCATGTGAAAACAGTAAAGTAGGTACTATTAATATTCTCAGATTACAGATGTGAAAACTGGCATGTGTTAGAGGCCAGGAAAGAACACAGCCAGTCTGACTCTAACATCTATTTTCAAGAGTGCCGAGTCCTTTCAGATTGTTTGTTATCAAATTCTCACGACAACATTTGATAAGTGAATATTTCAAATAATGATAATGTTGTATCTCAATTATTGGAAGTTAGCTATTCACTGAGGGGGATAATTCTAATTAAAAGAAGTTTAGGGCCAGGGTTATGTACCTCAACATAGACTGAGTTCACCATTTAAGTCACTGATAATCAGTTTAGTGCTCTGCTATGCTTCAGCCATACTGGCACAGCCTTCATCTTAATTGTAGTCACTCATACATTTCGATAAGATGAAGCTCTGGCCTATGTTGCATAACAGCTATATCTTCTAACGTTTAAATTGTATTTTATTGTAACTAGATTAAAGGAATGTATTGGGCAGCTGTGTGTCACAATGGCAGAGAAACTGACTGAAACAAACTTATGAAGGAAAAGATATTTACTGGGGACTGACAGGATCAGTCCATAATGGTAGTGGGCCAGGAAGAGAACAGCAGTAGGTGGCAGGGCCTATAGCAAACGACCTCACAGCATGGTGGATCAAGAAGCAGAGGGAAGACTAAAATCAAGGCTTTGGGTAAAATCTCCAAAATCCCATCCCCAGTGACTCACTTCTGCAAAGTTAAATCCTGCCTCCAAGAGTTTCCATAGTCTTCATAAGCAGTACCACCAGCTGGGGACCCAATGTTCAAACACATGACCTTTGTGAGACATTTAGATCTAGATCATAACAAAGAATTTTAGCATATTCATTTTTATGTATTTGTTTGTTAAAGTGCAATCACAGATAATTCTCTAACAAGTGAACCTAACTAAAATAGGTTAGTCAGCATTATGTAGAAAACTCTTACTACTGAAGTCAGTGAACATGACTTTACCTTTCAGTTTCAAAAATAATGTCAATAGATATGATATAAAATGACTGAAAATAGTAAAATCTGTGTGCAGAACTTGCTTATGTGGGACTGTCATTTTTTGGCTAAATCCTTTTGAGTAAAGTCTCTGTCAATTATATCTTTCATTTCATGAGATATGGTATTTATTGCAGGTATTATAGTATGTAAAACTATAACATCCTTTGAATAAAAGATTCTCAGTAATCAAAGATTCAAATGCCTTCAGAATGAATTATCTAGGGCTGAACACATATAGCAGATATACATCAGTACGATGTTTTAGCAGCTGCTGTCTGGTAAGGTGACATGTAGTTTAGAAAGAAAAAGATTTAAGTTCCTCTTCAGATGCTACTGCATGATTATGATTATGATTATGGATTATAGAGCAATAAGAGTGGATGCAAACTATCTTAGAATACTGGTAGCATGGATAAGACAGTCCTGTCACCATTTTTTAAATTGTCACATTGAAAATATTGCTAAAAGGAGAATTACAGAGGGTATCATGGTTCTGCCACACCAACTGTCAATGTTAGGTTAGGTTAGGTGCTGTTGAGTCGTGTCCGACACATAGTAACCCTCATATGGTTTTCAATGGCTGGTTGTTTCGGGATTGCCTCTGGAGTGGATTGCCACATCCTCCTCCCATTTTTGTGGTGCTGGGAATTGAACTCGGGACCTCAGAGACTACAGAGTAGTGCTCTACCAACTGAGCTAAATCCCAGCCCCCAATTGTCAATGTAGATGTCCTGAAAAATTAATCATTAAAGATAAAAACTTTTTCTAATTATAAGAAAAATACATGTTTTTAAAGAATATTTGTTGTTGTTAGGTGCCGTCGAGTCCTGTCCAATTCATAGCGACCCTTATAGAGTTTTCAATGGCTGATTGTTTCGGGATTGCCTTGGGAATGGATTGCCATGTCCTTCTCCCATTTTTGCGGTACTGGGAATCGAACTCGGGACCTCAGAGACTGCAGAGAGACACTCTACCAACTGAGCTAAATTGCAGCCCCAAAGAATATCTAGCAAATTGAAAAAATGCAGAAAATAAAAGAAAAATCGCAAAATGCTGAGATATTGAATCATGAAATAATAAGTGTTAGTACTTATGTTTATACACACATATCCAAATTATGTATGTGTATGTTGTTGTGTATGTGTATATATATGTGTGTGTGTGTGTGTGTGTCAAAAAGTACATATAGTATAATATAGTATAGTATACACACATATATCCAAATTGGCACTATACTATATGTACTTTTTGAAATTTCATTTTTTTCTCTTATAATGTGGGGAATTCCTTGTGTCAAAATATTCTTCTCTGACATTAATTCAATGGCTATATAGAATTCCATGCTATGGACATAGCATTTGTGAATGTTCAGTCAGGCAAGCAGAAACCACTCTACAGTTTTAATGCGCGAAAGGATTTAATTTGCTACAAACATGTTAAAAAGTGCTGAATAGACAAAACGGAGAAGGGTGTGCATCAGTTAGTTATTGCTCTGTAACAAGCCACTCTAAACTTACTGAAGTGTAACAAACTTACTTAAAAGCAATTCATTTATTTAAGAAACATTTTTGTGGTCAGCAATGCAGACAGAGCTCATCTGGACAGTTTTCTGTTCTTGGTTGAATTCCTTCATGCATCTGTGGTTGGTTATAGGTTAGTTTTGCTGATCTTGGCTGGGCGTCTTTACATATTTGAAGCAGCATCTGGGATAAGTAGGCTGGCTAGACTGTGATGCACATATTTTCTTATTCTCTAGCAAGCTAGTCTGGGCTTATTCCTATAGCAGTCACAGGCTTCCAAGACAGTGAGCAGAAGCCAGTGAATTCTCTTAAAGTGTAAGCTTGGCACTATTGCAATATCATTTTCATTGCATTCTATTATTGAAAGTAAGGAATAAAGCTATCTCAGATTCAAAGAGAGGAAACATAGATTCCACTTTTTATGGGAACAGCTGCAACATCAAAATGAAAAAGGGCATGGAAAGGGAGAGAAAGAATTCTGGCCACTTTTGCAAATGATTGACCACAGTATGTGGTACCTAGAGAATAGAAAGCTCTATCACTCCTGAATTCTAGCTACAAAGCCTGCATTTGATGCACATCTGCAAGAAGTGCTATCACTGTTCCTTTTAGAGGTGCTACTAACACTGGGCAGGAACTCTGGAGTCCATAGCCTTCCTAATGCTCTTAAAACTGCCACAGATGGTGATGAGAACCAGGAGATGCCTGTAGTCCTGTTGTTGCTTCTCCTGCTGCTAAGGGAGATAGGAAAAAAGTCTTCTCATTTTCCCTACATTATCATCCAACCTAAAGGGAAGCCAGTTGGAAAGGGAACCAGAAAAATGTAGTTTGTAGGTTTCTAGATCCCTGGGATGCACAGAACATTGAAAGTAATATCTGAAGCCAGGTGGCATGGTGCACACCTATAATCCCAGTCACTTGGGAGGCTGAGGAGGATTGCAGATTTGAGGCCCTGGGCAACCTGCATGACTTAGCAAGACCCTGTCACACAATAAAAAATTTAAAGGGGGCAGGTGGGTGCAGCTCAGTGATAGAGTACTTGCCTAGCATGTGTTATGTTCAACCCCCATTACTGGAAAAAAAAATAAACGAGAGAGTAGTAGCTGAGAGCTAAGTGAAATTCTACTGCAAAATAATATCATTTTAAAACTTGTCCTGTATTGACACCTGCATCTCCATGTTCAATGCAGCGCTTTTCACAATAGCAAAGATATGGAATCAACCAAAGTGCCCTCCAACAAAAGAATGGATAAAAAAACTATGGTATATATACACAATGGAATACTACTCAGCATTCAAGAAAAATGAAATAAGGTCATTCGCAGCAAAATGGATGGAATTAGAGAAAATTACTTGAAGTGAATGAACACGAGCTCAGAAAGAGAAACAACACATGTTCTCACTCATATGAGGGATCTGATTCAAAATTACAAGAAGGAAAAAATCCTACTCAAAGGTCAGATCACAATAAAAGGGGGGGAGGGAAGATAAGAATGAGGTCAATATAAATGGACTAGAAATCGCATGTAATTGTTCTAACAAGATAAAAACAAAGACCACTACAGGAAAAGTTTCTATCTTAAACAGAACTGGAACCCAACGGCATATAGAAAAATACTACTAAGTAAAAGATAGAGAAGACTTGGATGGGAAACTTAGATGAGAAGTGGGGGTGGGGGGAAGCATAGGGGAGGGTAAGGGGTAACCTATATGAATAATGTTTATCAAATTGCATATATGAAAATTGTCACAATGAAAAGCATGTCAAAATGAATCACATTGTGATGTACATTAAAAATTTCTAAATAAAAAAAACTTGTCCTCTATTGACAAATATTTAGATTGTTTCTTTTCAGACAAATATACAAAACAAATCCATCAGTGGGATAGTTTCCAAACAATAAATAGTATATTTAATTTCTAGGAAAAGTATTTAAGAATTGGCATGTCCTCTCTGAGCTCAGCAGGAAAGATATAATATAGAAAAACAGAACAACTTGAGATATCTCTGCTCTATCCTTTCATGAGTAGGCTTGTGTTCCTCATGAAGGGAAATGCACTAAAGTTCTGTCCATGTAGAGCCATAACCATACGGTTTACCTCAAAACTATTGTCTTCACACAGTCCTTTGAGATCTGCAGGGATTATTCCGAAGTCATAATTTCCCTATGCACCAAAAGCCACAGTCTAAATAAAAGGTCTCTATAAGTCTTTTGAGAAACATTTTTAGTGTTTAGCCTCTATACATAGCATTTAAAAATATTTTTGTTATAAATGTAATATTACTTATAAAAATAGTATTTTCAGAGAAGAAATTCCTTCCCAATACCATGTACATTTATCAAAATTTTCCTGTGAACACTGATAAATCCAATGATTATTATCATAGTAGTAGGATATTGCCATTCTCTTCTGTAACTTTTTTTTTTTTTTTTTTTGCAATACTGGGGAGTTGAGCCTAGGGTCTCACACATGCTTTTTGCAAGTGCTCAATCACTGAGCTGTACCTCTAGCCCATTTTTTACTTTGTCTTTTTGAGACAGGGTCTCACTAAGTTATGTAGACTGCCTCTCTCGAACTTGTGATCTTCCTGCCTCAGCCTCCTGAGTTGCTAGGATTAAAGGTGTGCACCACCATGCCTGGCTTCAATTCTGTTAACTTATATGTAAAAATTATGCATGATGTATTTTATCTTGATGGACATTTTGCTTTAATATGGTTACATGAATTTATCACTTAAACACTGTTTCATGGAATTCTACAGTATGTATATGTTAAAATTTATTCCATTGTTTATCTTCCTCAGCCAAGGGCAAGCTCCCTGAGGACAGGAGTCTTGTTTGTTTTGCTCACAACTATATCTCTAATGTTTAAAAAAGAGTCGTTGTTAAATGCCATTGAGTCAGGTCTAACTCATAGCACCCTATGTACAAGGAAAGAAACACTCCCAATTCTGTGCCAGGCACACGATCTTTATTATGTTTAAGCTCATTTTTGCAGACACTGTGTCAATCCATCTAGTTGAGGGTTTTCCTTTTTTGTTGTTGTTGTTTACCTGTTACTCTCCCAAACATGACGCCCTTCTCCAGGGATTGGTCCCTCCTGTTAACATGTCCAAAATACATCAGACTTAGTCTAGCCATCCTTGCTTCCAAGGACCATACTGATTGCACTTCTTCTAGGACAGATCTGTGGGTTCTTTGGCAGTCCATGGTATATTCAATATTTGTCTCCAGCACCATAATTTAAAAGCATCAGTTCTTCTCCTATCTCCCTTATTCATTGTACAGCTTTCATAAGCATATGATGCAGCTGAAAATACCATGGCATGAGTTGGCATCCAAAATTTTGTAGAATGAATGAATATATTGCAGATCACTATGGAGGAATATTTGGATTGTTTTTAACCCAGTCTTCTTACCTGTCAGTAAGTGCTCACATTATCAGTCTCAGAAATATAGTCCTGTTACTAAGCAGCTTTGGGTTTTCTTTTTAGCTTGTTCTGTTTGGGGGAAGTTGAGTCTTTTATATTTCTACTCTATGTTCTGAGGCATTCAACTGTCATTCTATTAAAATGAGAACAGTACCTTTTGTGCCTGCTATTTTTTGTTGAGCAGGCTATATTAACTATAAAACTTTTTGTGCTTCTAATATCTTTGTGATTATTTTTCCGAACTAGCTTTTTCAAAACCATCTCCTTAACTCCCAAGGCTCGGGGGGAGCCTATGGAGCAAAGGTGAGGGCCTGCATCATTTATTCCGTGTTTATGTCAAGTTGTCATCTGAACAAATCTAACCCTGTGATGCTCACTCACCAAGTTGCTTTGAATCAAATTTGCAAAGCTCAGTTCCCTCCCCTTTTTGGTTGAGTGCTTTCCTGAGTGCCTTTGGCCAACATACCCTTGGGACAGCCAATCTCATTCTTGCAGACATTTCTGAACCCAAGAGTAAAAGTCATTATAGGTGCTCAAGTAGGCCCCTCAGAAACACATCGATATATTAAAAAAAAAGCAGATAAATGAACATATGCTCACATTTCTTACATGCAAGCTTTCAAATATAATTCAGAATTTTCTCCCTTAATTCTTAAAACTGTAACATTGTAATCCTTTGGGTGGAGGGCTTCTTTTATAAGATATTCTTCTCTGATTATAAATATAACATGTTAACACTGAGAAATTTAGGGGAATAGAGTAGATATAAAAAGGAGTAAACAAAATCACCTGCATCTACACCACTAAAAAATTTATACACATTTTTTCCATTCTATTTTCTATATGCTTCTACATAGTTAAGGTCATATTTCATGTACATTTTTATGTTGTTTGCCTTTTTCTTGCAGTATTGGAGGTTGAACCCAGTGCCTTTTGCATGCTAGGCAAGTGCTCTACCACTTAACTGCAATACCAGTCCATTTTTTATTTTTTATTTTGAGACAGAGTCTCACTAAATTGCACAGGCTACTTCTGGCCTTGAACTTGTGATCCTCCTGTCTCCACCTCCCAAGTCACTGAGACCATTTGCATATGCCACAGTGCCCAGCTTTGCCTTTTTCTTAATATTATGCTGACAATTTCCCTTTAAGACTAAAAAAGTTCTTCATATATATCCTTTCCAATGACTGTATGCTAGTCCATTGTTTGGATGTATGATATAAAATAGTGTATGTTTTAAAAGCTGGCCTCCAGGTATACTGAAACCAGAAGTCAGTCATATTTTCCTTCATTGCTCAGAGCTGCTCAGTGCTGAGGGCTATGTCAGAACAGTTTCTTTTATCTGCCCCAGGGCTTTTCAATCCCCACTGGAACAACCAGGTAGATTTAACAATACTGATTCTCAGGGTCAGCATCTCTGGGGAATGGAGTCCAAGCATTCATACATCTAAAAGCTTCCAGTAGATTTTAATGCAGCCAGAGTTGACATACTGCTCTAGCATTTGCCCTCCAGCCTCACAGCCACTTCATAGGTCCAGCCCTCATCCCCTCCATTCACAGTTGGACTACTGCAATTGCTCCCTAATGATTTTCGTGTTTCTAGTCTCCTCCTCTGGTAAGCTCTTATTCTTCCTATGGCTCCCCAAATTCATTTCCCAAAATATGAGTCAAATCATGTCACTCCTCTACTGAGAAATCCTCCATTACCTCTCCTGCTTATGCTAGAGTCTAACTTGTCCTTAGACTGAGTGAGGCCTTCCTCTACCACAGTGCAAACAATGCTTCTGCCACCTTTCCTCCTCTAGGTCCCTTAGTGTGCCCTGTCACTTTTCTGAGTAAGCATTCTGCCTTTGTTCAAGCTGCCTTTGTTTAGGCTGTTTCTAGCCTGTATGGCCTTCTTCTCCAATCCTCAAAGACCACCATTATCCTATTCATACTTCAGTGCCCATTTCAAATATCACAACTGTATTCAACCAGTCAACAATCATCTATTGAGTCATTACTAGGCACCATTCATTTGTTCAGCAATTTTCTGTGGATTCTTACTGTATCTAAGTTCTGAGGATAAAAAAAAGTGGACCAACAAAACTACCTTCCCCTGTTAGAGTTTACATTTTAGTGGGAGGCATGGGTAAAAAGATGGAATCAAAAACAAAAAGCAAGCACATAAACAAGAAAATGTCAGAGAAGTGCTAAGCAGAGAATTAGAACAGATAGTAACTCGGTGGCTATTCTCTGAAATGGCCTCTCTGAGGAGGAGACATCTATACCGAGATTTGAATGGTAAGAAAGAAGGGGGTAACTATTCAGTTTAGGGGGCAATGCATGCCAAAGTGAGGCCCAGGCAGTGTGAAAGGCCCTCAAGGGGAACAAAGTCCACTTATTTAGGCCAAAGCAGCTAAAGCACAGGGCCAAAGAGAGTAAGGAAAGTTGGAGCCAGCTCATGCATGCTTGCTAAGCTGGGGTAGAGTCGAAATTTGATTCTAAGTGTAAAGATAGGAAGCTATTGGAAGATTTCAGGCAAGAGAGTGACATGATAAGGTTTGCGTTAGAACTAGATCACTTTGGATGTTGAGTGAACAATTGTTTGATGGGGTGGCAGTAGGAGCTGGGACCAGGTAGATGCCTTGATAGCAGTTCAGAGCTCCTTGAAGTACTTGCCCAATTTCAAGCAAACAAAAAGAAAAAATTTCCCTTGTTTGTAGGCAAAAGATTAAAATTCTTACTATCACCTAAAAATACCTGGATGAGCTGACTTGCAGCTTATCCAGCCTCCTCTATACAATCCTTACCTCCTGACCTTCTTTTGGTTTCCCAACTGCACCTTTCCTCCAGGCTGCAGGACCTTTGGACTTGCTGTGGTTATATATTATTTCTGTGTGTGACAAAATACACAAAACATAAAACTTACTACCTTACCCATTTTAAAGTATGCAATTCAGTGGTATTAAGCATATTCACAATGTTGTGCAACAATCACCACTATCTAGCTGCAGAAGTTACTCATCAGACCAAGAGAAAGCCCCATAGCCACAGATCAGTGATTCCCTATTCTTTCCCTCTAGCCCCTGGCAACCACTAATCTGCTCTCTAAATCTATATATTTGCCCATTCCAGACAGTTCACATGAATGGAGCAATAATATGCACCCTTTGCATCTGGCTTCTTCCACTTAGGATAATGTTTTCAAGGTTTATCCATGTTGGACCACATAATACATACTTTATTCTTTTTTGAATGGCTGAATAATATTCTATTGCATGGATATACTAGACTTTTATCCATTCATCACCTGATAGACATTTATTTAGGTTTTTTCTAACTTTTGGCTGTTGTGAATACTGTTGCTGTGAATATTCACATGAATGTTTTTGTTTAAATGCTTGCTTTCAATTCTTTTTGATATACACCTAAGAGGGAAATTGCTGGGTGATATGATAGCTATAGTAACATTTTGTTGAAATGTAGATCACTGAATCTATGATTTGTGTTCATTTTCTGTGGCTGCTATAATAAAGTACCACAGACTAGGTGGCTTAAAACAATGGAAATTTATTCTCTCACTGTTCCGAAGGCTAGGAATCTGAAATCAAAGCAGCAACATATTAATTTAAATAATTTAAATAATATTAATTTAAATAATATTACCTGCAACAAGGTTATTTACAAATTAGGTCTCCTTCTGAGGTACCAGGGTGAGGGCTTCAATACATCTTTTGTTGGAGGGGCAAAATTCAGTGACCCTTGACAGACATTGCTGTGCATTTGAACCCCCTGAATATCTTGTTAACGTGTGGTTAGGGTGGGGAGTAAGGGTTTATATTTTCAACAAACCCTCCTAGTGGGTGTCAGTACTGCTAGTTCAGGGGTAGGGTTGATATTGGATGGCGGGATTGTATGGCCTAGTAACAGTCGAAATGAGACCAAGCTACATTTTAGGAACAAGACAGGTAAAACTTTATTGGGACATGAGCCCTAGCTGGCCACCTTCAGCTGAAGCTGAAGAGAGATAACAGTCATCAAGAGAAAGATAAAGCTGTGGCTCCTTGGACAAAAGAGAGTTGCAAACTTTTCTTTCTTTCTTTTGGGAGAGTAGTGGGCTAATGCTTGATAATTGTCGATTAGTCATGGGCAAAGTTTCAAAAGATGTTTTCCTTGTTGTGCATAAGCATGCTAGTCTTGCACTTGGTGGACTAATGGGCAATCACCTCCATTCAGGGGCTGCTGAGTTACAGCTGATGTCACCATCTTGCATACATGTCCTGGCCTTAGGAGGAGGCTGAAGGACTTTCAGTGCTTGAATTGTGGAGAAAGCACAAGGGAGGGGTAGAAGAAATACATATCTACTCCAAAGGGAAATAAGCCAAGATAATCCTCTATTATAATCTTAGAAAAAACTTTTCTCAAATGATCAGCATATCTACATGCAGAGTTGAGTAGAGTCTGACTCAAAGGATGAGGCTCCAAATGGGACAGAATGATATGTACACAGAGATGCCAAGCTTTTATCACATTTTAGTCATCCACTCAATATGTATAGGCTTTAGTAAAGAGCCAGTGCTTTCAGCAAAAGTGGCTGTCAAGTTTCTGTAAAGCAACATAGCCAACTGTTATTATAACCCACACGTTAACAGTGCTATCACCAGTATGCTAGTGGAAAGCTAATAATAATAATAACAATAACAATAATGATGACTTTTAGGTCAACTAAATGAAGCTAGAGGGCTTACTTAGGTTTTTCTTCAGTAACAACCTCCCCATTGTTTTTGTTTGTCATTTGTGTAGCCGTTATGAACCCTACTAGCTTAGCTTGGTTTAGGCATAATGAACTCCTAGTCTGTAAACATTCTGGTCATGTGGCCTAGTCTGATATTTTATGACAAAGTGGTTGAGAAAGTACAAGGCTGGAAGAAGAAAACACGCATCATATTTAGGCATGGTGGTGCATGCCTGTAATTCCAGTACTCAGAAGATGGAGGCAGGAAGATTGTAAGCTCATGATCAGCTTCAACTACAGAGCAAGTTCCAGGCCAAGAAAAAGAAAGAAAGAAAAGAAAAGGAGAAAAGAGAAAGAAAAGACAAGACATGTGCTTTCAATAGTTAAGAGGCCACACTTTACCTACCTTTGGTCCCCACTGTTTTGGGGTAATCTACTTGCCCTGATTTTCCCAATACTTTTTCAGTTTGGGTAATAAAAGTCCTGGATACTGGAAAATCCATCAGTCCTTGGCAAACTAGGATGGTTTGTCACCTGTATCACAGGTCACAATTTGAGTAGCAAGGATCTATCTATGAGGTATTTGAGTTATTAATTATATTATTAAATATTGTTGTTGTTAGGTTCCTTTGAGTCAAGCTGCCTCACAGTGACCCTATGTACAACAGAATGAAACACTCCCTGACACTGTACCATGTCTAGCACTATGTCAGTACTTTTCTGCTATTCATAGGGTTTTTAATGGCAGATTATTTGGGGATTGTTTTGGGAGTGGCTTGCCAAGTCCTTCTCCCATTTTTGTTGTGCTGGTGTTAAACCCAGGGCCTCTGAGAGCACAGAACAGCATTCTACCAACTGAGCTAAACCCCAGCCCCGTTATTAAATATATCCATATGTATTTAGATTTACATTTCAATAGCTTGTTTTTGCTAGAACAATCCAAGTTTTCAAGAAATAGACGTAATTAGATACACCAAAGAAGTTTCAAACCGTGAAGTGGTGAGTTAGTTTAAGCCAATGGGTGTCATCTGTGAATATCCTATATAAACTCAAATCATCCTTGTAGGGCTTGACATTGGGATTTTTGACCCTTTCACATAGTAAGTATATGTGGCCAAGGCATTTTGAAACTAAGAACTTGAAGTCTTCAGAATCCCTTCCCGGTTCCTACAATTGTAGAACTCAGCCTGGGGACTGTAGATGTGAAGAATACTCCTTTCTGAATTTGGGTTTAAGTTTGCCACAGTCAGAGCACTAACCCTCAACACTTGCTTCCTATTAGAACCACTTAAAGAGCTTTAAAAATGCAGAGCCATCCTATACCAAATGACTCATTAGGCACAGGCTTTCATAGTTTATTTTCTTAAAACTCTCCAGGTGGTACAAATGAGCAGTCAGCACTGAGAATCACTTCAGAATCTTTCTTTATGATAGAGACCTTGCTGAGCCTGTCCCTAATTTTCTTTCACTTGTACCTGAATTCCTTTTCATGCCCCCATGACCAAATATCCTGTCTATGACTGATCATTTCTTTCACTAGGTTTTCCCCTTCCTCATATTTGTGTTCTACTTATACAATGACCTTACTGACCTGGGATCATGTCTAATTCGTTGGAGGTAATACTTACTCTGGTAAGAACTGATCTTGGAAGGCTTTTACCAAGTTTTATTGACTCTACGTTTTACTCTTTCACAAAAGATATTCTTAACATCACTCACGATTAAGTTAGTCTCTAACAGCATTGCTGTTTTTACTGTAGGTTCTCTCAGGAATCAAGCTAAATCTCCCAAAGAATCTGTATTGTGTATTCCTGTACAAGCCAGCCACGGGAAATGTAGGTGGAGGATACGTTATTTTTATTGTGATATGATTCATGTCATAAAAGTCATTCTTTCAAAGTGTGCAATTCAATGGTTTTTAGAATTCTCATAAAATTGTGCAACCATCATTATCTAAATCCTGAACATTCTCATCAGTCCGAAAAGCAACCCCTTACCCATCAATAGTCACTCCTCATTTCTGTCCCCCACCAACCACTTTATTTTCTGTCTCTATGGATTTATCCTAGCTTGCAGTCATACCACTGTGGTGTCAGATCTTGGAAGCTAAGCAGGTTTGGGCCTGGTTAGTATGTGGATGAGATACTGCCTGGGAATACCAGGGCTGTAGGTTTGGGAGAAGGACCTGGCAGCCCACTCTCCAAAACAATGAGCCCTGGAAAACTTTTTGAATAACAGAGAAACACTGACATAGTGCTAGGCATGGCACAGTGTCAGGTAGTGTTTCATCTGTTGTACCTAGGGTTGCTATGAGTCAGACCAGACTTGACGGCACCTAACAACAGCAATGTGGATTTATCTATTCTGGCTGTTTCCTATAAATGGATCACTCAATATGTGGTCTTTTGTGTCTGGCTTTTTTCACTAAGAATATTTTCAAAGTTCATCCATGTTGTAGCATGTATCAGTAATATTTTCTTTTTTTGGATAATTTCCATTATACAATTACACCATCAGGTTGATGGACATTGGAGTTGTTTCTATTTTTGACTATTATGAATACTGGTGCTGTTAATATTCATGTACAAGTTTTCATGTAGACATGTTTTCATTTCTCTTGGGTAGAAACCTAGGAATGGAATTCTTATGGTAACTCTACATTCAACTTTTGGAGGAACTTTCAAGTTGCTTTTGAACATTATTTTTTTTACCTCCTTGATACAGCTCTCCTTTATAGGGGTGAAGTAGTTTGTACTTGTTAAGCGGGGCCAAATGATTCTCAAGCACATTAAACATTTTTTGTTATCTGTTAAATATTTTCTATGCAAAATGTTGCCGCCTACAGAACCCTGGTGTCATTTGGCTTCATCATTTCCAAATGCTTGGAAATCTAAAAAAGCGAGCTGCCAAGGAGCTTCTAGATACCTGTGGTGGCGAGGCTTTGGGGTATCTGAGCTGCTGGACTCCTGACCATCCTTCCAGCTCTATCTCTGGCCGTTCCTGGCACAGACAAGGCCTGCTTGTTTCCAAAGACAAGACTACTGGGACACTTCCATCTCAGAAGGCCCGCTGGGCGTCCCAATGTAGAAATGTGATTGCTCTTTGGGGACACCCATAATTTCACGTAGCCAGGTGCAGACATTCCTGCAACTATAGGGCCCTACTTTGAACGAGGCCGAAATCCAAATGCCTGGACGCTCTGCCAGAGGTTTCCCTGACCTCTCACCCGGCCTCTAGGCATTCCTGTTTCCTCCTCCGCACCTCACCCCACCCTTCGTCTCCGCTAGGGGACTGAGTCTGCGCTGCAGGGCTGGCGCCGCAGCATGCGCAGTCGCTGCCCGGCCAGGCTCCTTCCCCGGAGCCCTCGCGGGGTGCGCGCTCACGCACGCGCACAGCCTCGCCTGCGCGCGCACGGGGCCTCTGGCAGCACGCGCCCCCGCCCCGCCCCGCCCCGCCTCCTCCCCCCTCCCGCGCGCCCGCCCGCAGCCTGCCGCCGCCACCGCCGCCGGAGCTCTGTAGTATGGCATCGAGGAGAATGGAGACCAAACCTGTGATAACCTGTCTCAAAACCCTCCTCATCATCTACTCCTTCGTCTTCTGGGTGAGTGCTCACGCCTGCCCGGGGGCTTGGCCGCCGGGCAGCAGTCCGTGTGATGATGCTCTTAGAAAGAAAGGTGGAGGGCAGACCCAAACCCCCAAATCCAATCTCGGTCCCGTCCTCAAGGAGATGCGCGCGAGGTGCTGGGTCGGGGCTGCAGGATGGTAGGGTGCAGGTCCCCGGACTTCTCGGACTCTGGATTCTGCCCAGCGCAGGCTGCAGTGGGCTCCGTGGTGGGGGTGACTGCAGGTTGTCGACCTTTCCAAAAGCATTTTTTTTTTAATGCATTGATTTCTTTTTTAAGCTCGCGGGACAGGGTCAGCCCCTGGGGAAAGTTGCGGGTTTATTTGTCTGTTTTCCTGTCTGGACTCCCCTCCTTACCTTACCAGCCGGTTCGCGGCGCCTCTTGGAGCTAACCTGTGGCGGGCTAAGGAGCGGCCACGGGAGCGCGGGGTTTGATCCCAGATTCCTCTTTATTCCCGACCCCGAGGGGCTGCCGGAGACAGGCGCCAGAAGCCCTTTGCCTGCCTGGGCAAGGGTGAGCTGAGTCCCCCAAGTGCACTAATGGGGGGCATGCGCCGCCACCGCGTGGAGGCGCACGGAGAAGAGAGGGTCTTACATAAGCCAAGGGGCATCTTTGAGCTTTCTCAGCGACTCAGAAGGTGGATCTTACGACCCCTTTCCCACTCCCTTCTATCCTTACACTCCCCGTCTGGTCATTCTGATCACTGTGTAAACTCAATCCGCAGCGCCCTGGGGTGGGGGAACCCCACCACTTGGTGACAACGGTAGCGCCCCAACTCTGTTCCGCATCTCACTGGTGCTGCTATCAGTCCTTGAAGCTCAGTGCAGAAGGGTGACGTCAGCCCCTCAGCCCCGGCAGCTGGGGGCTGCGTGGTGCACCTCGCAGAGCTATGCGCCCTTCTGCGCGCGGGAGGAGGGGAAAGAGGAGGAGGGGGCTACAGGCTTGTGCCTTACCTCATCCTGTTTGGCAATTCATGGAATCAGTGCAGGGCTGACACTGCAGTGATTCATTTGAAGAAGTGGGTGGTACCTAAGACCATTCCCCGCTCTTTCCCGTTCTGTGTAGACGCCCTCCTCCCCCAGTTCTGTCTTCCCACACCAAGCTATAGCCACCCTGAAAGGGAATTAATACCTGCCGTCCCCCCCCCCGCCCCAAATCTGGGTCATTTCAGCTTCTAAGGCAGTCATTTTGGAATCTGAGGCTCTGTAGGAAAAACCAGTCCTGTCTTTAGTTGTTTTTCTCCTTGTGCCCCCCCCATCTTAGCCCTAATTTTGCTTTGAAACTGGACCAACAGTACTGTATGAGGTACCCAGACTCAGCTTGATGGTGAACTGGGCTGAGTTGAGATTTATTAAGAAATGAAAAAACCCAGTCCCTAACGCCCCCAGCATTTCCTTGTCACTGACATTGATGATTCTTCAGGTCTTGGAAACTGAGGACTCTGGGGACCAGGCATATCAGGAGCTGTGCCCTGAGATAGGCTAGATTAACTGATACAGTGTATCGCATAAGGCAAACACAGAAGCTGACTTTATTTGGACTGAAAACACAGATTGAACCATCTCGCTAGTGGAATCATGAGCTATGCACACACGGATCATATCATCTTGTTTGCCTGGAAAAAGCAGTAACACAGACTGATTGCCGAAACTTCCTAGTAGCCGTTCCTGGGAACAGGTTTAGCTTTTTATGCACTGTATTTCCTTACATCTGTTTTTGTTTGGCCCTCATTATTTAGTTGACTTCCTATTCGTTACTGCAGTAAATCATATGGAGGATTATTTTTAGCTTCCTGAAAAATAAGGTTTACCAAAAAAAAAAAAAAAAAGTTGTTCTTTGAGCATCTCTGCAGGCTGGTAAAAAGGAAGTCTTCCAACCTTACGCTTTTCATATGGGCTCTTTACCTCTCCTTATTCTTCCTCTCTCTCAACAACATGAATCTCATTGCTTACTGCCCCAATACATCTTAAACAATCACTGTACTTTATGTCCTCCGCAAGTTTCTTGATGCTGGAATTTAAATTTTTTTGTAATTTCAAGATTTTCATAGTTTTAGATAAAATATTTACTTGGGGCATTTTCAGTAGCTTAAATAGCATTCAGTGATCATCCCCTACCTGGTAGCCAAAAGAATGAGCTCTCCCCAGAGAAACGGTATTTTAAATAAGACATTTTTGTTAGTAAACTATAGTCCAAATGCTACTTTCCATTATACCTTATATGCTGTTTTTTTTAAAATAAAGCAGCTTTATTGAGACTCAATTCTTATGCCATAAGTCACCCATTTGAAGAATACAATATATAAAAATACAAATATTACATATAAATAGTATATATTTTAATATTGCAGCTGGGCTTTAGCTCAGTAGGTAGAGTGCTCTTCTGTGTTCTCTATGGCCCTGGGTTTGATCCCCACACCACAAAAATATAAAGACGTGGCAGTCCACTCCCAAAGCAATCCAGAATCAATTAGACATCAAAAACCCTATGAGGGTTGTTATGAGTTGGACCCAACTCAATAGCACCTTGCAACAGTCTAACATTTTAATATATTCAGTATATTGTATACGTAGGAATACATACGGCTATCACTACAGTTAATTTTAGAACATTTTGTCACTTTAAAAAGAAACTTTGTCCAGTCCTTTTAGCTGTCATTCCATTTTCCTTCCCAATCCCCCTAATACCAAGCCCTAGACAACCACTAATCTACTTCCCATCTCTATAGATTTTCCTGTTCTGGACATTTCATATAAATGGGATCATACAAAAGTTGTCCTTTTGTGACTGGAGTCTTTCACTTAGCATAGTGTCTTCAAAGTTGATCCGTGTTGTAGAGTGTATCAGTACTTCATTCCTTTTTATGGGTCAATAATATTCCATTGTATGGATATACTACATTTTATTTATCCATTTGTCCATTGGTGGACGTTTGGGCAATTGGGCCCTGGCTAATGTGCATAATAGTGCTATAAACATTCATGTACCAATTTTTCGTGTGAACATATATTTTCATTTCTCTTGGGTATATACCTGAGAGTAGAATTACTAGATTACATTGCAAGTCTTTGTTTAAAGAACTGCCAGACTGTTGCCATTTTATGATTTCTCTAACAGTGAGGGTTCCATTTTCTCAATATCCTTGCCAATATTTGTTATTGGCATTTGTTTTTTCTTGCAGTCCTATGGGGTTGAACCCAGGGCTCCATGCATCTTTTGCAAGCACTGTACCACTGAACTCCATCCCTAGCCCCCTGCATTTTTTATCTTGAGACAGGGTCTCATAAGTTATGCAGGCTGCCTCTGTCCTCAAACTTGCAATTCTTCTGCCTCAGCCTCCCGAGTTGCTGGGATTACAGGGTTGTACTGCTGCACTTGGTTTTTCTTATTTGACTTTTAATTGTAGCCATCCTAGTAGGTGTGAGGTTATATTTCATTGTGATTCTGATTTGAGTTCCCCTGATTAATATTGATTTAGCTCAATTGGTAGAGCGCTGTGCTGCAGTCTCTGAGGTCCTGAGTTCAATTCCCAGCACTGAAAAAATGGGAGAAGGACCTGGCAATCCATTCCCAAGGCAATCCTGAAAACAGCCATTGAAAACCCTATGAGGGTCGCTATGAGTCGGATACCAACTCATCGGCACCTAACAACAACAACAACAACAACGATTAATATTGATGTTGAGCATCTTTTGTATGCTTATTGGTCTTTGATATATTTTCCTTGAATAAATGTCTATTCATATCCTTTGACTGTTTTTTATTTGTTTTTATTATTAAGCTATAATAGTCCTTTATTCTTGATACAATCCCCTCATCAGACATATGATTTACAAATATTTTCTTCCATTCTCTGGGTTGTCTTTGCACTTTATCTTGATGTCTTTTGAAGTACAAAAGTTATTTATTTTAATGAAGTGCAATTGACCTATATTTTTCTTTCATTGCTCGTGCTTTTGGTATCAAATCTAGGAATCTTTTGCCAAATGCAATGTCACAAAGATTTACCTGTTAAAAGCTGTTTATAAGAGTGATTTCTCAATTCAGTAAATGCAATTGATACATTAATCTCTCTTCAGCACCTAAAAATTATGTTTGGTACATGGTAAGTACTTAAATATTTGTCAAGATTTCTGGGATTATGCTAAGTAATAAGAAGATGACCTTGTTATTCTTTCAAGGGAAAGAAGGAGAGATGATTAAGCAGAATTGTTTCCTTTATGTTCCTTGCAATTTGTTTTAATTGCACTTCTTTTCCCTTATCTCAATTTAGATTTAAGACTATAAGACATTCGATCCTAAAATGGTGGTAGTCTACTAGCATTATAAAGTACTTGGGCATGTATTAACCCAGAAGTCTGCAGTTATGAAAGAGAGATCATTGTTTTATTTGACCTCTTCTGTCTACAGTCACTCTTCTCTCTGAGGTGTTTCTGTAAAATGGTAATTCTCAAAAGGGGGCATATTTGCCCCATATTTGGCAATGTCCAAAGACATTTTTTGGTTACAGCCGGGAAGGGTACAAATGACATCTAGTAAGTAGGCACCACAGATGCTACTAACCATCCTACAATGCACTGGAGAACTCCTTCCAATAAAGAAATATCTGGCTCAAAATGTCAACAGTGCCAGCAACCTCTGCCCTATTGTATTTACATAGTAGTAGGTCCTATGAAGAAAAAAGGGAGCCTTATGCAGAACTCACTATATTTGCTAGTATTTGGAACCACCATACCAGAGTATGCTCAACACAATCACAGGTAAGGGAAAGAAGGAGAGATGATTAAGCAGAATTGTTTCCTTTATGTTCCTTGCAACATTCTCTATGGTGTACCAAATTTCTGTACTTGAAGATCAAAGGTAGATGACTCTTTATAAAATTGTGTTCTAATGAATAGAATCAGAGCTTCAAACCTGTGAAAGACTGGGTTTAAGTTCACGTGTGGGTTCTATCTATTAAAATTTAGAGGGTTTGGGTTCAGTTTGGGTTTACATCCTATATGTAGATTGCAGGGCTTCAAACTGAATCTGAATCCAAACAACGATCCTGTCAGGTTCAAGCTTTTTAAAAAAAATTTCTGAATTCAAACTTGAACCTGTACCTGAACCCAGTGAAAACTTGGGTTCAGGTTCAGCTTTTACTATGTGTTTTTTTTTTTTTGTATCATTAACTAAAAAGGAAAAATTGAAAAAGTTTATTCATCTATCTATACCTAGGATTGGAGAAGGACCTGGCAATCCACTCCCAAGGCAATCCCGAAGCAGTCAGCCATTGAAAACCCTATGAGGGTCGCTATGAGTCGGATACCGACTTGATGGCACCTAACAACAACAACATACCTAGGATTATATTTTTAAATGCAAACATATTAACATATTGAACCTGCATTCAGACTTGAACCCAATTTCTCATGAATTTTACATTGTAGATACGATGATTTGTTTTCCAATTGAATAATATCACTTGAATGCTAAGTGAACAGATCCATTATTTTCCTTGATTTGTATGTTTCATTTTCAGGTTTAGAGAAAAGAAGGTGAAAACACACCTAAGTAAGTTATCCTGTGCCTTAACGACTAGCAAAGAGTGCCTGGCACAAAGTAGGTTTACTCAGGAAGTGTTTATTTACTAACTTTATGAGTGAATAATAAAACTTTATTGACTACTCTTGGGCTTGGTTGTTTATTTCAACTCATCTCATTGGGGGAGTCTTTTTAAACCAGTGTTATTTTCAGTTTGGGGCTGGGGTTTAGCTCAGTTGGTAGAGTGCTGCTCTACGCTCTTTGAGGTCCTGGGTTTGATCCCCAGCATGGCAAAACCAGGAAAAGGACTTGGCAGCCCAGTCCCAAAACAATCATACACTGAAAACCTTATGAGGGTCTTTATGAGTCGGACCAGACTCAATGGCACCTACCAACAACAACATTTTCAGTCTATCTGTGGTGATTTAAATGTGTTTCTGATACTAATGTATGACAAGAAGGAATAGAGGACTTTATAGGGACTTGTTTGTCCTAAAGATAGTCCAGTAATTATATATTTACATCTAGTTTAGTTATCTCAACTTTAATTATAATTTAAACTTGAATAAAAAAAGATACTGATCTTGCCTTATATAAAACAAACCATCCCACTTTTATGACAAATATGATTCAAGAACAAGTAGGAAAACTTCATAAATATATTACTCACCAGGTAAATTGTTTGCATTTATAAATTTTTATGTATTTTACATATTCATCTGAGTTCTAAGATGAGATTTAAATCCACCACTTCTAAATTCACCACATTTAAATCTACCATATCTAAATAGGATTGTAAAGAGAAGTATCCTTTGCTTCATTCCAATGTATACTGGATTTGATTTCATTTTTGATTATGTAAGAAGGTAAGACCTTATTAATAATTCCATTAAATTATCTTATGGTAAAATAGCACTTTTTTTTCATTTGGAAAGCATCACTAATATTTTTGGGGAAAATTTTATTTTATTTTATTTTATACTTTATATTTTATGGTGCTAGGGACTGAATCCAGGGCTTTGTGTATGCTAGGAAAGTGCTCTACAAATGAGCTGCACATCTACCTCTTTTTTAATTTTTAATTTTATTTTGAAGATAGTCTTGCTAAGTTATGCAGGCTGCCTCTGCCTCAGCTTCTTGAGTTGCTGGGATTATAGGCATGCACCACAGTGCTGGCAAAATAAATTAAAAATAGTCAAAATGACTATTTTTTGCCTTTTTGTGTTTTTGCTCTACTTTCTGGGCACTCTTTCCCATTTTATTTTTCTTTTTAATTTTTTGCCTGATTTATTTAGCATAATGTTTTTAAAGATTCATTCACATTCTAACTCTAATCAGTATTTGGTCTCTTTTCCTTTTTATTGACAAGTATATTCCATTATATGGATAGAACACATTATTTAGAAGACCTCAAGATCATCCCATTTTATCTTAACTGCTATTCCACTTTTCATTTGTTTTATATGTTAATTTACAGAAGTTCCTTGAGGTCTGAATATTCTTTTTTTTTCTAGCATTCTACTCTTCTATCGTGAGTGTAATTTTATTTATTTATTTATTTATTTATTTATTTATTTTGCAGTACTGGGTGATTGAACCCAGGGCCTCGTGCATGCTTTGCCAGCACTCTACCACTGAGCTACACCTTCAGTTCTTTTTTCACTTTTTATTTTGAGACAAGTTCTCACCAAGTTACACAGCCTGCCTTTGGCCTCAAACGTGTGATCCTACTGCCTCAGCCTCCCTAATCACTGGGATTACAGGTGTGAGCCACCATACCTGGGTCATGAGTATAATATCTTTCTTAAATCACCATGACAATATTAGGGATTTTGAAAAAAGTTTGCTGCTGCTTTCATGGTTTCCTCTAAAGAGCAGTTTAGACTGCTCTGTTTTATGTCACGTTATAGTCTTATCTCACATTTCTCATGTTTTGCTCATTGTTTTGTACATGATTCAGAGGGGCCACTAAAACTCTGATTGGAAGCTGTTAGCAAGAACATACTTTCATGTTTGTTGATTGTAAGTAGGGAGACTTGGCTGGGCAGTTGAGTTTTGGAACCACGGGTCAATATCTTTAGATCTTTTCTCTTGGTCTGATCAGGTTTCGTACAGAAGAATCTTTTAGTTTCTCTGTAAATAAAGAAGATAGGAATATGGGAGTACAGTACTGAAATCCTTTTGTTTTCAGTTTAGTATCCATATCCACTGTGCTTGTGTTTCCAGTTCAGAGACCTTTTATTTCACTCTCCAAAGAGTATTTGTACCTTGTGAGAATGGAAGAGAAGCCAGAGACAGGAAGTTGAAGAGGACTTAATTGTTCTTCAAAAAACTTTTTACTGGATCCCCCTTATTTTTAGTCCCTTTTCATTTCTAGTTCTAGGTGTGCATGGAGCTGCTGTCTTCTGTGTCTTTTATAGGTGCTTGAGCACAAATACTTTATTTGGGGCCTTTCTCCCAGCTGCCATAAGATTTGCTTTTTCTTATCTTCTAAGATATTGTGGTTGTATCTTCTTCCATTCTACTTGTTATCGTGGATTTAAAAAATCCTTTTAGTGTCATTTCAGTGGAGTTTTGGGAGATAGCCAAGGTAAATGGATGTGTTCAATCCATCATCTTTAACTGGAAGTGCTTTGTACCTATATCTCTCCATTACATGGTACTAATTAAATAAATAGTTAATTGTGAGTGATTGAATAGAACATCCAAAATGTCAGTAGTTGGGCTATTCCCACAAATATTGGTATCACTTTTAATTTTTAAAAAGCATTCAGATGTCAAAAGAAGTGTTCTAAGTTGGAATGGACTTACCATGCCACATTCTCTAAGGTCATCTGATCATCAAAGAGTCGACAAATGGGAATGAAGTTCTGAAGGTTGTTACGTCTTTTTTCCCCTTCTCATTTCTTCTAACCCACTGAAGGTCCAGTGTGTCTTCTGACCTAATTCCAACCCTGCTGGATTAATTTAATGTGAAGGCATCAGAGTTTATAGTATAATGTGTGTGTGGCAAGGGTTGGGGAAAAGCTTTGATGTTAAACTGCTGTTTTTCTGCTACTATAATGATAACCTTTCCTGTTTATTAAGAGATTTGTATATTATAGTTTGGAGTCTTTTCTCATTTAATCAACTTCCCATATGCAATATGCAGTTTGGATGTGTGTACTACCTTTTATAGCATTTGGAGAACATTAAGCTTTTTGTACTTAGTAGTTGCTTAGAAACTAGCTGAATTTTTATCCAAATAGAATGATATGCTTTTCTTCATTTTAATCACAGCTAGAGTTCTAGATTTGACCTTACTGTGAGCTACATTAAGATGATTCATTGACTGTTCAGCATTATATACTGTTTTAAGTAAGTACCTCAGAAGGTGCTGAGAATTAGAAGTCATCTGTGACTGACTGTGCTTCTTTGTTTAAACATGCTAAACACTTGACATAGATGACTAATGCACTGCTGCACCAATTTGAAACACATTTCAAAAATATATTCTTATGTACTTTTCCCATTACAGCAGCTTCTGATGTGAGTTATCTCCTCATGGTGGCAAGCAGATCATTTGATTGCTGCTCTTAAATTTCTTCTTTTGGCTATTATCCCTCTTGCTGTGACTGAATGTTTTTTTTATCCCTGGTGGAACATTTTTGTCCTCTTTTATATAGTGCCCTAGTATTCATCAAGAAATGATATAGAGGAAAAAGATACAAATGGTTTTTTTTTCTTTGTTTTGTTTTCCATTTCGGTTTTGCTTTGGTCAGTTAAGTATGTAGGTATTTTAGGCAGTTTGATGATAGAATTAAAGATCATGATTCTACTGTGAAATACTTTCTTTAGTGATTTCTACAAGATATGGTGGACTTTTCCCATCATTATCTGCTTTAGGAGAAATTGCAGGTACCTTATAGTAGAAGATGATGAAGTGGGCACAGGTACTAATTGAACAGTCTGGACCAATGATTTTCATCCCTTTTTATCCATCAGAATTGTATGAGTTGCCTTAATGTAGATGCTTAAAATCTACCTTATGACATTCTGATTGAATTGATCTGGCTGAGGTTCCAGTATTGATATTTTTGATATAAGTTCCCAGGTAATTCAGCTGTGGAATTAAGATTCAGAACCATCGTTCTGGAGAGAATTTAATAGATAATAATAGGTCTAGTTCATCTTGAGTTTCCTGGATCTGGATCTAGCTAGGGAGTATGTAATATTGGTCTATTGACTTGGTCTTCCTTGTCTAAGTGTGGGGCCTGGTCGCCAGTGTCTCTCCGTAAACTAAAATGGTCTTGTTACTCTTAGGAGACCATGCTAGTCAGTCCTGAATTTAAAAAGTGCCTATCAGAATCACCAAGGACCTTTTAAAAGCACAGATGCTCAGTCCTATCTCAATTTTAATCTATATGGAGGGCCTGAGTATGTGTATTAAAAACAAAATATGCACCAGGTGATTCTGATTCCCAGTATATGGCTCTAGGGTTGTGATGTGATATGTGGTAACATAAAACTGGTTTGAGGCAAGTGTCCCACAAAGCAGGACGTAGCCAATGTTGTGCTTTTTGCACATACTGAAGTGGTCTCTGGTAAGGGACTCCAAGTGAACTCTTGGAGTTTAGAATAATTTCCATTCCTTAGGGAAAGTTTCTTCTTGTTCACAGTTTTCTGAGAAGTTAGGAAGCATCTTGGTTTTTTTCTGTGAATAGGTGAGACTATCATCTAATATGTAAAATAAGAAGCTGAATTCATTACTTACCAAAACAGGAGAGAGCTATGTTAGTCAATCATAGTTTATAAGTAAAGCAGATTGCTGATCTTTTTGGGGGAGCATGGTGGTGGTTGGAGGTTGTTTTGGTTACAGGGACCTTAGTGGTTGACTTTGATCTTAGAAAAATGGCTATTTGGGTGTGCCTTTTTTTTTTTTTTTTTTTTTTTTTTTTTTTTTTTTTTTTTTTTTTTTTTTTTTTTTTTTTTTTTTTTTTTTTTTTTAGTGTTTTTTGAGACCGGGTCTCGCTAATTTACGCAGACTGCCTCTGGTCTCAAACTTGCGATCCTCCCACCTCCGCCTCCAGAGCTGCTGGGATTACAGGCGTGCGCCGCCGTGCCTGGCTGACTCTTTCTTTTTTAAAAAATCAGAGAAAGGAGATTTAATCAAGTATATGTTGGGAAGAGGAATACATGACCCCAAGTCCATCTTCAGAGAACCTACGTGAGCTTCAGGTATAAATAGAGAAAAGGTTAGAGGCAGAGTCTAGAAGTGTGCATAAGTAAGCAAGTCTTTCAGTTCTGGTACTGCAGGATATTTCCGGAAAGCTTTCTGTCATCCCTGGAGGAAGTTGTTTGTGGTCCTTTGTTGTATCAATTGCAGCTTCCTGAATCTAAACTGGCTGTTGGTTTGGGACTAAGGCTGGAGACCTTCAGATGCCTTTTGGGGATCTGCAATGCTTTTCAGTAAAGATAGTTTATAAGTGCTCATTACAGTTCCCCCCTTTCTTTACATACCTCTCAATCTTGAGAGGATAAAGAATTGACCAGGGACAGTTAGAATTACATTTACCCTTGTGATATTGACAGAATTAAAACTTTAGGTTTTCTAAATAACATAACATTATGTGTAGCTGAGGCCAGAGGGGCCAGAGATGAGCACCTCCAGGGAGGATCCTGTGGCCTTCCATTTTTCCTTTCACTAAGGGAGAATGCTGATAGCTCTATTACTACTATAATAGGCCTAGCCAAACTGTATAATCTTGGCCTATTTGTTGCAATGGTTATGAGTCCAAGGTCCCTGGGGGTCATTTTAGGTGTCCTGTTTCAGAATGGCTAAAATAGCAACCATCATTTCTAGCCAATGTCTAGCCTGTAGAAACCATCTACATAATATTCCATCCCATCCTCCAGCTCTTACATTCTTTCTGCCCCCTCTTCCACAAAGTTCCCTGAGCCTCAGAAAGGGTATGCCATACATATGTGATTATTTTTCTCTATTTAAGGCTGAACATTGTAGTGCAATACCACAGCAACAGTAGAAATGACAGCAGTAGATATTTTTGGAATGATACAAACTCCAATTAAAATGAGCAATTTCAGTGATGTGGGAGTGATCTAAACTGATGAACTGGGTGTGACTTTTCTTGACTGACTCTGTGAAGCATGTTCACGGCAATGTGTCTGTGGTTGATCAGTTGATATTGAATTATGTGAGGCTGTCATTGTAATTCCACAAGTGTGTTCCCTGAAGCAAGTTGAATTGTCATTGATTGGACCACTGTGAATTGCCATTGATCAAACAAGTATAAAAGTAGGTGATGGTGGTTACTACTTACCATGATTATTGAATAATCAATCTTCCTCCTGCCCCAAGAGTGTAGAGACTTTTATTCTAGTCTCAAGATGCTAGCTCTTTCTTGCAGAAATGAGGTTGCTTCTGTGCCTCAATTCTTGTTTTTGAAACATCCCCAGATGATGTGTAGAACTAAATCAATTCATTTCTAGTCATTCCACAAAAAATAACTGGGAGTTGATTATTATCAAGAATTCGACTTGGACTTCCCAAATGTAGACTCCTTTGGGTTAAAAAGGAATCCAAAGCTTAATAAAATGGCTATTTTTAGGGTGGGAAAATGTTCTTAAACATCCCTTCTACATCCCTCTATCTCTAGTTGGATTCAAGTTCTGTGAAGCTTTTGAGAACTCATCCCTCCTAATTTCTGTTTCATATTCTAAGTGCATCACTCACTTGATATTCTCTTGACTATTGCCTTCTATTTCAGGGTGTTTGGATTAGACCCATGCAAAGTGTTGTCTTGGATGTTTGGTGTATAACTTTAGGCAAGTCATATAGTCCTTTTGAGCCTAGTTTTCTCATCAGAATTTAAGATATCTATGCTTACCTACCTTAGCCTGCAGCCCTACTACTGTGGTACCCGATCCCATCAGATCTTGGAAGCTAAGCAGGGTTGGGCCTGGTTAGTACTTGGATGAGGAAAACACCTGGGAACACCAGGTGCTGTAGGCTTGGGAGAAGAACCCGGCAACCCACTCCCCCAAAAAGCCAATCGGCCATTGTAAACCCTAAGAATAGCAGAGAAACACTGACAAGAGTGTTTTGCCTGTTGTGCATAGGGTTGCTATGAGTTGGAAAGCAACTCGGAGGCACCTAACAACAGCAACAACAACAATGCTTACCCAACTCAGTCAAGTGTTGATGGTCACAGGATGTTCAAAAACAAAGCAGTATTGCAACACAATTTTAAATATTTGTAAATTAGGTCATAAAAAGGATGTAAAATGTTTGCAATGTGACTATTACATATTCGTTCAGCCAAGTCATTCATCAAATCTTAAATTAATACATAAGATTATGCCATGATTAAAAGTAGCCCAAATCTAATAACTATAAGCTATCTTAATGGATCTCTTTTCTTATGATAACATTTTGATACTGCTTTTGATATTGATTCCCTTACCAAATGTAATCTATAAACTAAATTTTTACAGATTTTTAAAGGATGATGAAAAATCTGCAAACCAAGTGGATGAATTTACAGAAAATTTAAGAGGAGTGAGTTAAAATACTGAATTAGATGATCAATTATTATACATATACAACTCTCCTATTTGCTCATGATTCTGATACTAAGACATTCTCTTAAGGAATTCTGAAAAAGTTGATCTGCTGGATATGACAAAGAAACCTTGAGAACAACTAGTAACTAGTCTCTCTAAAATGTAGATTATATTAAACTTAGTCAAATTTCAGATATATTTCCCAAAAATCTATGCTGTGCCAGAGAAAATAAAAACTTGGATTGAAGATATTTGGAGTTTGTTACTACTTTTTACCTAGTTTTTTCCCACCTTACTTCTGTTTTGCCTCAAGATTTTCTATTTCTTACATACACATGACCACCACTCCTGTCTTTTCATATCCTAAGTGGGTTACTTTGTGAAAAAGGACAGTTTTAACAAAGCTTCTGAATATGACAATGAAGATTGAAAGCCTCAACCTGTTTTCAATTGCTTAAAGAGAAACTAGCAACCCTATCTTATAACTAAATATCAAAAATGGCAAGCCTTAGCTAAGGAAGTATCTTATTTTTGCTAAGTTTTAACAATTACAGTTCAGGTTACTCTCATAGATTATTAACTATTAAAATTACTTTTACAAATGTGAAACTATTTTTTTTTCTTTAGGGGACGGGAAATGGGAAGGAAGAGGCAAATGAAGAAGAGGCACAAGATGGTAGCGTACATAAAGCTGTGCATTCAGTACATGGTTTTGGTCACTTTTCACAACATGGTTATTTCTTGTATATCTTAGTAAGCCTGTAATAAAAGACACTGCTAACACTATATATCAAAACAAATTTGATAAGATATCCACCTTCAAGATACATAAATAAATGCAATTCTAATTAGAAAGTCTCTACAATACATTTGCACGTTTTCATAGACTAACATAAAAACTCATGGAAGTCTCCTGTTATGCAGATAATTTAGCATATATCTGATATTATCTTCATAAATATTCAATGAAGCCACAAAGATACTCTAATTTTTGGAATCCAAGTTTTAAAGAAAGAAGAAAACAAAAAACAAACAAAAACCAGCAGCAATTCCTTAAAACAGAAGAAAAATCAATCTTTGACTTTATTTTTCTCTTTGTATCAGTCATTTGAAAAACACTAAAAGCAAATAGGAAGTTTTCTGTATATTGTCCAAGAACTTGGTTTTTTGATTTTAGATTCAGATTTTCTTCTTTGACCACATCTGTTTTTGCAGAGATATCTTCAAGTGTGTGTTGGAGTTCCAACACTTCATTAATAAGTCATGTTTTTACCTCCAGTTCCACCTGATTTTCAGCATCAATTTCATCCATGTCAGCATTCATCACCTTGGGTAACAAACTTTTGGGCTTTGTATAAAAAATCCTTGATGAATGATCTGCTTGTGGCGCTGGAGAGAGTATGAACCAGAGGATGCCTGGAGTCCAGGGCACTTGGACCAATAACACTGGCAGCCTCCACCCTCAAGAAATTTATAAATTAAAGTGTGGTACATATATTTTTAGCATCAATGTTCCTTAGGATATGGAATGTTGCCTTTATCCCCCTAGTTCATTGCCCACGAGAGGTCCTATATCAATATTTGTTAAATTAATAAATTGAGCAGGACACTCCATCCTCAAAATTAAGGGTGCTACATTGACTTTGGGGGTTTTATAGTTTGCTAACAAAGAAAGCTGGGAGCACGGGGGAGTTTGAATAGAAACCGGTACTATAATGAGTTTGGGTCACTGAATTCAGTCCTGTCATTGGGATAAAGATGTTCTTATCTAAGATGAATAAATATAAATCTGACACAAAATCAAACGAGGAATTACTTCCATTATTTTTAAAATAAATTTGAAATTTTAGAAGTTCTAAATTTA
>VMDO01014961.1:0-52802 GCA_007922755.1 Pedetes capensis | reverse complement strand
GAAAAATAGAAAGCCCTATTGATCAAACAAGTTATAAAAATTATAAATAATGTTTTAGCAAATTAAATCCTATAGTGTGTTACAGAGCACTATATATGATTCAATTATCATTAACCAAAGAGTGAAAAAATGATTTCATATTAGGAAATATATTTGCTATATATTACAAATAAAATATGCTTGCTAAATTTCAAAAGTAATTTATAAATTAAGCATTCATTCCTGATTAAACTTATGTGATAAAAATAGAAAAAACTTACTAAAATTGACAAAAGATATAATATAGAAATATATATATACACATACACACACATACAGGAGGGGCCAAAAAAGGTATACATGTTAACTATGTTAAAATTGTAATACTCAATATACTTCTAACAAAAGATGAATACAAGTCATGTTTGACTTTTGTAATCACAAGAGGTCACACTACACTACACATTGCTACCAGAATTCAACTTTGAAAAACAATATATAGATAACAGCTCTGAAAATGTGTATACTTTTTTTGCACCCCAGTAGAACATAGGAAAAGCTGCAAAGAGATACTTCTCAAAGGGTTAAGCACAGTGCAGAGGTAGCACCACACTATGACTTCCTCAACTGCCCTTCTAATCTACTTAGTTGGAGAAATTAAAATAGTAAGAACCATTGTTATTGTTAGGTGCCATCAAGTCGGTGGCCAACTCATAGCGACCTTGCATACAACAGGTGAAACACTATTGTTAGTGCTTCTCTGTTATTCATAGGGTTTTCAGTGGCTGCTTTTTTTGGAGAGTGGGTTTGCTGGGTCCTTCTTCCAAGCCTACAGCACCTGGTGTTCCCAGGCAGTCTTCCATCCAAGCACTAACCAGGCCCAACCCTGCTTATCTTCCAAGATCTGATGCCACAGTGGTACTACTGCAGGCTAAGAGCCATGAGGATTCTGGATATGAAGGGCATTGCCTTGTTAGAAAGAATTATCATACGATTTGCAAGGTAGAAGTGAGGCAGAAGCAACTTTCCTGCCCGTCTCAGTTGTTTATTCTGGAATGCAAGGTTGTAGAAACAGTTTTTCTGCAGAACATTCCTGCTGCCTGGGGTTGACAGGCAGTTGTAAGTTGTGGCACCAGCTGGTGCAGCAGTAAATTCTTGATTCCTGCTTTCTGATCCCTGGTTCATAGCTTCACTTTCCAACTCCCTGGTTGTCAAAAGGCCATTTCAGCAATAAGCATAGCAGCAACAGCAACTCCTTGAATGTGGGCCACAAGATGAGTGGTTGAACTGAGATCTCCAGGGACAGCTTCATAGGCAGATGGTCCACTGGTGCATCAGTTCTAGGTCATTCTGGAGTCCCAGCCTATCACCTATTCCTACACCTCCTTCAATGATGTTGTAAGCACATAAGTCCCTGCATGAAATCTCTTTATGTTTGTAATGCCCACAGATATTTCTTTTTCTTGCACCAAATCAAACTAGGTAAGAATGATGGGACAGGTATCGGAGCCTAGACATCTTCTCATTGGCTGATTCTCAGGAAAGTATTTAAACCAAAACCAGTTTTGAGAAGCAAAGCTTTAGGGAGTGAATACTTGCCAAACCTATACGGAATAAAGCCTGGTTATCTTTTCCAAAATACCTCAAGACTTTGGATGCCATTGAGAACCTTAGTGACAAAAAAAAATGTCCCTATTGGATAATAAATATGGTCTTGAGGTAGCTACATTAGAGTTCATTGAGTTTATGGGTTTGGAAGGAGTAATGTCAACACAGAATTATTTGAACTCCTTTATTGACAACATTACAATAAGCTTCCACCTAAAGAATAATTGTTCCAGTCTGAATATGACAGGGTTTTACTGACAATCACACAACAGATTTATAATACTTTCCACATAAGTCAAGTAAAAATCATTATGCCTTTAAAGGAACTCAGATACCCTGACTCCCATTCTAAGGTTGTTGTTTCTTTTGTTTTTTTAACTCTGGTACCTATCCCGGCCTGCGGGGCTGTTCAACAGGGACCTAGAGTTGGGGGCGAATGAATGAGAGAGAGACAAGAGACATGAAGGATGAGAGCAAGACAGGCTGTCTGATCAAGCTCCAAAGTCTTTAATTTTTTGCTGTAGCTTAAATACACATGGAGGGGGAGGGGAGAGGCAAAAATGTCACAAGGGCCAGGGGCTTTTCAGAAGTCTTCAGTTCTTCCTGTAACCCTGACAACGGCTTTCAGATGGTAATTTCAATTCAAATGTCACAATGCCCTGTGGCTCAACATCTGCTATTTTCACCATACCCTGCACCTTTTCATCAGGGTACCTTGTAAAAAGTTACTTATGGTCTTGGCTCCCGGCAGGTACCTATTGATGCTCAGAAAATAATACTCCCAAGTATGACACAACACACTGATCATTTTGAAGAACACTGTGCCCTGCTGAGAACTATGTCAATGCTTCTCTGTTATTCATAGGGTTTTCAAAGGCTGATCATTTCAGGACATGACTAGAGGGCATCTAACAACAGCAACAACAGGGATCAAACCCAGGGCCTCAGGGAGTGCAGAGCAGTACTCTACCGCTGAGCTAAACCCCAGACCTTCCCTTTGTCCCTACATACCCTATAATACACATTTGTTGCCTTCATTTTCCTGGCACCCTTTCCCTTTCTTTTGGTAGCAATATGTCAGTCTTCTCTTACGAAACCAGACCTCCCACACCCTCATGTAGACTGCACCTCTAACAAATGCAGGGTAGAGCAGGCCACAGTCACGAACTCAGTGACTGGTTTAAAATGAGCAGGTGACCACTTTGGTCCAATTAGATTCCCTCTCAATACTTTAACTGGAAAGACTGAGAAAGAGATCCTTTCTTCTCACCGGGGCCATCTTAGAATGGCTAATGGGTAGAGTCCACATAGAAATAAAGATGCACAGATCCAGAGATTAAGAGACTGCTTCCTGCCGGGCGCAGTGGCACACGCCTGTAATCCCAGAGGCTTGGGAGGCGGAGGCAGGAGGATCGCAAGTTCGAGACCAGAGGCAGTCTGCGTAACTTAGCAAGACCCTGTCTCAAAAATTTTAAAAAAAAATGGGCTAGGGGTGCAGCTCAGTAGTCCAGCCCTGCAAAGCATGCAGGCACAAGACCCTGGGTTCAACCCCCAGTACCACAAAAAAAAAAAAAAAAAAAAAAAGAGAGAGAGAGAGAGAGAGAGAGAGAGAGAGACTGCTTCCTGGAGGCATTTTGAGCATCAGGACTTCATGCCCAAAGCAGGGACTGGCCTTTCCACAACAAGAGCATGAAGCTTCCTTTTCTGCTTAGGCCAGTTTGAGTTTGGGGGTTTGTTTTTGTTGTGTTACTTGCAATCAAATAATCCCAACCAACCTCCCTAAAATTATTAAATTTTTATTTATTTTTAAAATAATTCTTACTTCACTGCCTACTGTTACTCTGCATTTGGTATTTAGAATTCAAAAAGAAATGATGTGGCCAAATCTTAAATATCCTACAGAGATTCAGTCTAACAGAGGAGGAGGATATTTTGTTGGTTGTTTTGAAATCCAATATAATAAGAGGAGTTACAAAGGTTGAAAAAACCCTTGATGCACAGTGATGGGAAAAACGAACTTCTACCAGAGGACTGTTGTTATTGTTAGGTGCCATGGAGTTGGTATCCGACTCATACCAACCTTATGTACAACAGGCGAAACACTATTGCCAATGCTTCTCTGCTATTCATAGGGGTTTCAATGGCAGATTGATTTTTGGGAGTGGGTTGCCAGGTCTGTATCCCAAGCCTACAGCTCCTGGTGTTCCCAGGCAGTCTCCCATCCAAGTACTAACCAGGCCCTACCCTGCTTAGCTTCCGAGATCTGACAGGATCCAATGCCACAGGGCTACGGCTGCAGGTGCTGGAGGATTAGGAAAGGTCTTTTCACAAAAGATGGCATTTACCTAGGCTCTAGGGAGAAAGGCAAAAGGTCCCCCAAACAAGGCAGGAAATGAAGTCATGGCACTTTAAGTGAGGGGTTTTCAGGTGGAGAGGGAACCAAACTGAAGCACTCTGGAATGAAACTCCAGAGAGGAGAGGGAGGGCTAAGAAACTTAGGTCTTCATCCTGAGAACACCATGTTGAGTTGGAAGGATTTTACAAGAATAATTATATGATTGAATTTGCACTTTAGAAAGATAATTATAGATGTACTATGGAGGGCAGACTACAATGTGAGACTGCTAGGGGCATGTGGCCACTATATTTAGGAGTCTATGTCAACTGAAGTTTTCCACACGAGGGTAACAGATGGCTGCTTCATCTCAGATGCAAAGGGGCTTGATTTGAGGTCCATTTAGCAAGAGACCAATTGACTGAGTGATTACACATAATGCAAGAGAAGGCATGGGAGGGAGGAGTTAAGCCCGTCTTATAGGTCCAAAATAAGGAAGTATTAAGAGATACAGCAAGGGTAGAAAGCAAAGATAAATAACAAAGAAGATGAGGTCATATAGTCACAGAGGCAAGAAATAAGTACTAAGATAACATGGACTTGGATTAAAAATCTTAACTCTGCCATATTTAAACTGTGTAATCTGTCTAAGCTTTATTTTCCTCATGTGTAAAATGGAAATAGTATCACTCAAAGTGATTAAAGGCATAATACAAAACCATACACAGAAAATAGCAACAGGGTGTTTGACACAATGGAGATCTTAAGGAAACACCAGTGTCTTTCCTCCCTTCACTATTGACTTTTGCTGCCTAAGATTTTACAGCCAACTTAGGTGGCCATAGAAGTGAGATAATACCAAGTGTTGCTTACACACATCTACTCTGCTATATTTTAAGAGAAAGACATACAAGCCAGGCATTTGACCACAAAGACTAGAGCAATGTCACCTATGAGGTCTCTATAGTCCTGTGAACACACCATATCTTTAACATAAGTGTATAAATTCAATTTATTCTGGAGGAAGCAAAGACAGAGCATCATCTCATTACCACAGGAGGGTTCAGAGAGGAATACTGGTTTTACCAGTAAGCCATCTTCTCTACTGTTACATCAGTAGAGTTTCTGTATTCTTATGACTTTTAATAGGTATTTCATTGACATCTAAAGAAAGTAGATTCTTAAGGAAATAAATACTAAAAATTGACTAAAGTTTTGAATCTTCATTATATGTTTGGTTTTATATTGAGAAATAAGTTGCAGATTTTTTCCCAGAATAATCAATACCACTTTATGAAGTTTACAGGGTTTTAAGAACAGGAGAAATTTTATCTGAAATCAGTGAGCCATCTCAATGTTGCTTATTTTTTACTTTTTTCCTGACCAGTACCTAAAATTGTTTGAAATGTCATATAAAGACAAAGAAGTCATGCATGCAATAGAATTGACTTGTGCATTTCTCACTGACATTTGCTGACCAGTTAGGTCAATATATTTTGAAATTTTCTTAACAAGTCAATATATTTTATTTCAGTTTAGATTTGTTGGTATTGCTGCTGTTGTTAGGTGTCATTGAGTCAGTATCCAACTCATAGTAACCCTACATAAAACAGGCGAAACACTATTGTCAGTGCTTCTCTGCTGATCATAGGGTTTTCAACAGCAGGTTGATTTTTGGGAGTGGGTTGCCAGGTCCGTTTCCCAAGCCTATCGCAGCACCTGGTGTTCCCAGGTGGTCTACCATCCAAGTACTAACCAGTCCTGACCCAGCTTAGCTTCCAAAATCTTACAGGATTGGATGCCACAGGGCTACGGCTGCAAGCAGTTTAGATTTAGGCTATTTTAAATTGCCAGAATCTTTCCTGTTGTTGTTTTTTACAAATAGAAGACTACTCTCAGAGACTATTAACATATATGTTAAAGACTAGTTTGAGAATTAAGAGTATCTTGCATGACTATTGTTAGGTGCCATCGAGTCGGTATCCAACTCATAGTGACCCTCACAGAGTTTTCAATGGCAGACTGTTTCGGGATTGCCTTGGGAGTGGATTGCCAGGCCCTTCTCCCATTTTTGCAGTGCTGGGAATTGAACTTGGGACCTCAGAGACTGCAGCACAGCGCTCTACCCACTGAGCTAAATCCCAGCCCTGCATGACTATGGTTTTCTCAAAATAATGAAACAAATTTAAAATGACCCTTTGTCTTTATCCGTTTCATGTTGTGTGCACTTATTTCCTTTAAGGAGCTATAATGTCTAGAAAGCTGTACAAACAATTAAGCTAAATCATTTTGTGAGCAGTTCTGTGAAATGCAAGAGTGATTTTTTTCTTAAAGTCCAAATGTGTAACTCAGCTTACATGAGCATATAAGCATATTTTGCTTAAATTACATTTCCATCTGACAATATTAATTTCATCAAGGAAGCTCAGTATAAAATTAATTATAGCTATCATTAATGTTATTTCATCTTCCCCTTCCATTGAAGCTTCAATGAGAATTCATCAACTGAAGGGCATGATTCACATTTTAACAGCAATAATAAAGGAAATAACCAAAACTACTTTTTTTCTCCTCCTACTTGAATTTCATGACAAAGACTTAAATTTTAATGTCATCTGAAATGTAATAACATATTTAGAGGCTCCCAGGAAATGCTTTGAATGAGTATGAGAGCAGATCTAGTCATTCTCCTGCTGACATAGGACATTTCGGTTTCACTGACTTTGGTGAATAACCTTCCGTGATTGTTTGACAAACAAGGACCAAGAAAGAATCTGAACAAGCATTCCAAAACCATGCTGTTGAGCATGAAAACAAGGACATGTGCTTTGACTCACTCACCATTTCCAGAAATCTAAGAAAGTAACCACCTGCAGCCAGCCCACTGTGGCATCCAATCCTGTCAGATCTCAGAAGCTAAGCAGGGTTGGACTTGGTTAGTACTTGGATGGGAGACAGCCTGGGAACACCAGGTACTATAGGCTTGGGAGACAGACGTGACAGCCCACTCCCCCAAAAACAATCAGCCACTGAAAACCCTATGAATAGCAGAGAAGCACAAACAATACTGTTTCACCTGTTGAACACAGGGTCACTATAAGTCAGACACCGACTCAATGGCACCTAACAACAACAACAACAACAACAAAGAAAGTAACCTCCACATGTTAAGACTCTTCTCCTCAGCCCAATTTCCCATAAGAGTTCACAGCAGGCATGGGAGTAAATGCCTCTAAGATGCAGGCTGCAGGAAGCAACACCGAGGCAAGCAATTACAGTACAGACATCAGATAGCCGGTAAAGATGAGAAGGTCCTTAGAAAAGGCAGAAAGCCTTTCTGATGTGCCCATGGCTATGGATAACTGTAAGGAAATATAATTTCCATATCCTCACTTGTCCTTTTTCCTAAACCGAACTTGCGTGAGAAAGACATAACTGGTTCTCTTCCTTCCTCCCCTGTACTTCAGGATTCCCACTTCAGGAATCAAAGGCTCAACTCTCACCCACTGTGAACTGAAGTATGAGCAAAAATTCCCAGACTATCAAAGAACAGGAATATTCCACACACTGATGTAAGTGGTACTGCTTTGACCACCATGTTCATCATATTGTAGAAAGCGAAGGCAGAAGTGAGGACTATTTTCTTTTAAGCTCATCTCTTCCACCTCCTAATTACTGCTGAAGAATGTGGTACATCTGAGGGAGTGAAACCAAAGAAAAGAATGTGGGTAAAAACTGTGACTGTCACTTTATTCCACCTAGGGAACAACACATAGCAAGATCCCTAGGCCTTTCTTATGCATCGTAGAATAGTATTTATTGTAGCCAGGTGCAGTGGCACATACTTGTAAGCCCAGGGACTCAGGAGGTAGAGGCAGGAGGATCTCAGGCTCAAGGGCAGAGGCAGCCTGTGCAACTTACCAAGGGCTTATCTCAAAATAAAAAAAATAAAAAAGGATCTAGGGGTGCAGCTCAGTGATAGAGTTCAGAAAGTATGTGCAAGGCCCTGAGTTCAACCTCCAAGTACCTCGCCCACCCCAAGAGAGTAGTAGTTATTTGTAAAATGTAATAGTATGTATGTTGGGAAATACCAATTTTCTCCAAAGCCAGCCTCTGTGCATTTCATCATTTTCAGTAATAACAGTGTTTGGTGTCAAGATCTGTCAAACACACTGAGGATATAGCTCAGTGGTACAACACCTGTGTAGCATGTACAAGGCCTTGGCTTCAATCCTCAGCACCACCAAACAACAATTACAACAAATCACACACACACACACACACACACACACACACACACCCCACAGAAAATGATCTGTCAAACACACTTCTTGGGCCCTGTGTCGCATCTTCTAGCCCACCTGTGCACAAGCATGTGACCTCAGTAGCACCTCATATGGCTCATTTTCTACCCCAGGGCTTCTCTACTGCTGCCCCATGGGACATTCATATTTGACAAGTGGACAAAGCTGGAAGTGAGATAGTTAACACCTGACGAATCGCCACTTTTGCCAATAGAAACAAGAGCCAGAGGATGTATCTGTTAGGTGGACAACTTTGGGAGATAGTTCACACAGTTCTACTTAGCAGAATTGAACTGAAGTTGCCCACAGTACTGACCCAACTCAATAACATCATTGGATTGGCTTTTCTTCCTCTTTTCCAACACTTCCTATCTCCTATTCCCATTCCTCCAGAGTCACTTCTCAAAATAAACCATTTGCCTGCACATCCTTGTCTCAGACCTTGTGTTGAAGAGAATCTGGGCCAAAGTGTCTTGAGTGCATTATTTTACATGATTTCAGAAGATGCAAAATTTCCATGGTTACTTCTATTGAATGACAGTAGGTCTTTGAGTAAAAGGAATATATGATAATAAGGATATTCACATCATATATTTTCCTACATTATTCACACAGGCAGGAGAAGCATTTTAACTACACTTTGCCAAAACAGTATTAGATGTTGCAAATACATATTCATTTATCATTTGGACACAAATCTCCCACTTGCCTGCTCTTATCAACTGATTTTTAGTTCATATATTCCATGTATTTTGAGTTTAAGATTAAAATAAAGAGATTATGTTATAGATTTCTACCATAAATCATACAGTAAGCATTTTAATTCACATTTGAATTTACTATATTTTTAAATTTAATATTTTCAATGAGCCTTATAATTTGAATCAGATAACCCCATATGCAGCTATCAAAATGCTTCCAAATTTTATGCCAGGAAATACATCTTAAATTCTAGAAAACCAGCTTCATTTAATTAGAATTGGTTTCTGTTTTGCAGATTCAAATCTTTTCTTTCAAGTATATAATTATAAAAATAATTTTCCCTCAGAACAAAACTGTGATTTATCTATATCTATAGATATATAAGCCCCCACCCATACCACTGTGGCGTCCAGTCCCATCAGGTCTCAGAAGCTAAGCAGGGTTGGGCCTGATTAGTACTTGGATGGGAGACCACCAGGGAATACCAGTACTGTAGGTTTGGGAGATGGACCTGGTAACCTACTCTCAAAAATCAATCTGCCACTGAAAACCCTATGAACAGCAGAGAAGCACTGGCAATAGTATTTCGCCTGTTGTATGTAGGGTCGCTATGATTCAGACACAGATTTGATGGCACCTAACAACAACATACATATAACAAATCAGAAGGAGCATGTGGCAATCCACTCCTGAAGCAGTCTCAAAGCAGTCAACCATTGAAAACTCTATGAGGATCACTATGAGTCAGACCCAACTCGACAGCACCTAACAACAACATATATATAATAATTCTCAAACCATGACTTTTAAAGACTTTTGAGATGATTTCCTAGATAACTGAATTTTGGCATTTATATATAAATTCTTGTTCATAAATAATGAATAAATTCCTGAAGTACAAAATGTCCAATTTTATAGGGTGATTTTTATCCAAACTTTATGTTATTTTAGCTCCAAAAAAAGCCTCTAAGTTAAAAACTAATGTGAATAATAGCTGATAAATTATATGAAAGGCTTTTAATATACTTCCCAATTATTGAGAAGTTAAATGATTTTAATGACTGGCTAAGAAATCCTTTGCAAATTAGATGGTTTCTAATGTTTGCCTTTTATGAAATTAAATGAGGTCATTAACTTCTCAGTAATTAAAAATGCTTTTGATTATAAATTAGTATATTTTTCTGGCATACAACTTAGAGAGATTTCAAATAACTGAGCAGTATTCCTATGTCAGGGACTGAGGTTTAGCTCAGTTGGTAGAGTGCCACACTACACTCTCTGAGGACATGGGTTTAATTCCCAGCACCACAAAAATGAGGGAGGGATGTGGCAATACACTCCCAAAGCAATCCTAAAGCAATCAGCCATTGAAAATCCTATGAGGGTTGCCATGAGTTGGACCTGACTCACAGCACCTAAGAACAGTGACAAATTCCTATGTCAAAATTCTTTCCATTCTCACCAGCTTTTTTCAGCTAGTTTTCTCAGTACCTACCTCTAGATTAATAAAGAATTGAAGGGAAAAAGAGGGTAAAAGATGAAAAGGGGGAAGGGGAAAGGGAAGGAAGAAAATAGGAGGAAGGAAGGAAGGAAGGAAGGAAGGAAGGAAGGAAGGAATTGAAAACAAATCCACATTGTAGTGATAGATAATATTCATCTATAAATTCATAAGACAATTGGGAAAAACACATCTCCATAGGTGATTCATTTTTAATAAACTTTATATTTAATAAATATCAAATTTTATCATATACTGATGTGCTTTTGATCAATTTGTACAAATAATTGTAGACAAATTAATGCATTAAACATCATTAGCATTTGCAAACTTACCATCAAAGACAATAAACACCCTTTAAATTTATAAACATATTTATTGTCACAGCAGAGTGCCTCCAGGATGTGATTTTAGCAATCCACACACACAGTGATTAGTGTGGTGTGGTTTTTGGACATAGAAAAGAAGGGACAAAACTCAATCATCTCTAAAAAGAGCCTGAAGATACAGTGACTTAGAGGACATGAGAGATGAGTCAGGTAGGGTATCACAAAGGACTTAGAAGTTTTGGTTCTGGCATATCTAAGATTGTAAAATAAAAGTGGACACAACATGAAGGGGCAGGGGATCAAGGGGAAGGTGATGAGAAAGGTGGGAGTGGGAGGGGAGCAACACAGCAGCATGAAAAAGGAGATAAGAAGTACAAAATGCCAGATATAACTGTGAATATCCCATAATGAATATCACTATATAATTTGTAATTTTTAAAAAAAAATCATACTATACATCATAAGTATTCACACTTATTGATACTTGCTAATCAAAAAGGTTTTGTATACAATGAAAAGCATGTCAAAATGAATCACATTATGATGTACATTAAAAATTTCTAATAAAAAAAAGGTTTTGTATGTTGTTTGGGAGGATGAAAATGTCAACCACCTGGTTCTGATGATTGCACACTATATATATGAACAGAATTATCACTCTGTATCCTGTAAATCCACCATGTGTCTGTCAGCTTGTGCTCTGGGGGCTAGTATGTTACTGTGATGCTGAAAGCTATGTCACTGGAATTTCAGATACTAGCAGGGGCACCCATAGAGGACAGGTTTCAGCTGAGCTTCCAGACTAAGACAAGCTAGGGAGAAGGACCCAGCAGTCCACTCCCAAAACAATTAGCCATTGAAAACTCTATGAATAGCAAAGAAGCTCTGTCAAACACAGTGCCAAAAATTGAGCCCTTCCAGGCTAGAAGGCATTAAAAAGATAGCTGGAAAAGAGTTGCTTCCTCAAAGTAGCACCAACCTTAATGACGGAAATGGAGTAAAGCCCCTGGGACCTCCTTTTGCTGTTGTGTCATGACTCAAAATGAGAAGAAACATAGTGACTGCAACAATGGGTGCAAACATAATATCATGTGCATGGCACAGTGTTGGGTAATGTTTCGTTCTGTTGTACTTAGGGTTGCTATGAGTCAGACAGCACCTAACAACTCGACATCACCTAACAACAGCCCCATAAGTATGTACAACAAAATACCAATAACAAATGCTTGAGTCTGGGTACCTGAGAGAATAATGATGTTAGTGAGCTCACTGCCTAGCTGTATGAAGACAAGGCTTGTGAGGGAAGGTCAAGACAGTGCTCAAAACAGTCCTAAAAATGGGAAAGGTGGGACAGCAGGGGGCTGGCAGTCAGGAAGCTAAGTCAAGGCCTGGGTGAACTTCATATCACAAGCATCTCTACATTCTTACTCCAAACACATAAGCAACCTTGAACCAAGCTAGGCAAGGCTTCGTCCATATATAATGGTCATCTCTATGCTTAGGCTATTAATACCCTTTGACATCATTTTAATTCTAAAGATCATTACAATTTTATCCTTGCCTTTCACTCGTTGACTAAAAGCTTACGTGTCAACTGTGCCTGCTTTTCTCAGGAATCTTGAAGCTTCAACTGTTCCAAAGAGAAGGTGCCAATTTTGCTAAATCTGCCCAGCTATTCTGAGTAAAGCCCTTCCTATGACTTATAGTGCTAAGTCACAGCCCTTCCCTACTTTCAGAAGTGACTCATTCTTCAACTCCAGACCTGAGGGGCTGATGGTGTTTTTAACAAAATGTAATGCTTTTCAAAGCATATTTTTATATACATGCACATTCCTCTGTATTATTTACCATGTCTCTAGTTTGATATGCATTGTTTTCTTCTCCCCAGTGATGTCTGTTTATAACCTACTTCTAAATATTGTGATGGTGTTAAACATTTATTTTGAGTGACACAACAGCATTTTAATTTCACCTGAAAGGGTCTGGCAAAGTTAAAATAACAAGATGGGCTTAGTACAACTTTGACACTTTAGCTGCTATAATTTCATGTTGATGTTGTTTTAAGAAAACTGCATCATGCAACATGTCATGGTCCATATTTTACCTGCTTTTAATATCCTATTTGTCCACATTGCAAGTGCTATTTTATGAATCTGTCTACTTGACAGTGGAGTAAGTTTCCAGCCACAATTTCTTTACTGGCTTTATTGTACAAATCGTTTAATGTTGACCATTGCATTCATTCTCACTTCTGCCTCTACTACACTCAAATATTGCAATTCTTTAAGCATATGGCAACCTGACAAAAAGATCCTTTTACTTCTTCTATTTCAAATTCCTTCAAAAAGCTAATTTTTTCACCCTTTGTTGTGTTGTTGTTGTTGGGTGCTGTCAAGTCACTGTCCGACTCATAGCAACCCTATGTACAACAGAGGAAACACTTTTGTCGTGCTTCTCTGCTATCCATAAGGTTTTTAATGACTGTTTTGTGGGTTTCTGGGTCCTTCTCACAAGCCTACAGCACCTGGTGTTCTCAGGTGGTTTCCCATCCAATTACTAACCAGGCCCAACTCTGCTTAGCTTCCAACATCTGACAGAATCAGTCGCCACAGTAGTACAGCTGCAGGCATCCTTTGTTATGGTTGCCTCAAATGTTTTGCTTTTCCGTTGTTTCTCTACTCCCTGGAATCACGCTTTGCTTTGATTTCCTCATGTCATTTAATTAATCGTATGTACACCTATAGTTCCAAACTCTATTGTAACTTCATTTCTCCCCATTCCCACATATACTTTCTCCTGTCATGTATCTTTCTCAAGGAGAAAGAAAGAGGGAGAGAAGGTAGAGATCATCTTCAATGAACATGGACAGCCCTGCATTCCTCTCCACGCTGGGCCAAAGTCCCATGAAGCTGTATGCCCTTCAAATCAACTGAGCCTTATTTAGCCAAAGGCATAAACTAAATGGTATCCAACAAATATTTCTTTCTTTTTTATTGTAATAGGAGTCAGTTATGCCTTCCTGTGCATTAGACTAGAATTAATGGAAATGTGATATGTAGAATTATTTATTTTGCCCTAATCAGTCATCTTTTGTAAGGTATAGAATAGGCTCAAGTCCTATATATAAAGAATAAAGCCTTGCATGGTTTTGTCAACATTACAAAATGATTTCTTGAATTTTCAGTATTATTTTGGGAATGTAGAAGCAATCAATCTGCAATATTTGAACCTCCATTGCTTATATACAGAGCTAATTTAAATATGTTTTTTAAAAATCTTGATTTCTATGGAGATTATTAAAAATAATCATCTGAATTTAGCTTGAAAGAAAAACTTTGGCCTTATAATTTACATCACATCTCTGATATCACTAAAATTAATTTCAATTATGGAATTTTAAATTTACTTGTTAACATAACTCTGACATGTTATTTTAATGGTGACTATTTTAGAAAGCATGAAATTTATTCTCTACTTCTATGGCTTTTTTATACTGAGAATCATATGTTAAACACTCTCACTAATTCATTCTATTTGTTTCTCTTTGGGGATCAGGAGAATTGACTTGTCTATGAGCCAAGGACATGTAGTAGAGTTGATGAATTTTCAAGAAAGCATAAACAAAGGCCAAGTCATATAAAATTATAAAGTATGCAAAATTTATCTTGGAATATAGGCATGGTGGTGTGTGCCTATAATCCCAGCATGCAGGAGGCTGAGGCAAGAGGATTATAAATTCAACACCAGCCTGAGCTGCATAGTGAGACCCTGCCACACACACACACACACACACACACACACACACACACACACACACATCATTGGCTAGGGATGTGGCTCCACGGGGGAATGCTTGCCTAGCATATGCAAGGCCCTGGGTTAGATCCTCAGGACGAAACACAAAATTTATCTTGAAATATTCAAACTTTATGCTTTGGCCTCTAAGTTTTGAACTTCCTAACTTTAAAATGATCTTTCTTCTGCCAAGGACTCACTGACTCTGTGTTATAACTGCCTCTTTGAAGAATATTTGAGACTAATTCCTACTGAAGTCTAAATTCTGTTTTTGAGATGGGAATGTAAGGGCTGGAGCTACTCCACTTGAACTGAAATAAGTCTTTAAAAGATTGAATCTCCTACAAGGTATGATCAAAAGATACAGTGAATGTTTAAATTAAAAATTATTACAGTAAAAGACACATGACCATTAATCCCCTTCAAAATACTCCCCCTGACTTTGAACCTATGCCATCATTCTTGCCACTTCTGAAAGTCTCTTTCATGAGTACATTTAGTTGCACTTTTGTGGCTGCCTCAATGGCCGCATCAATTCAAAACATTAACTTTCATGGTATTTTGACTTTGGGAAAGATTCAGAAGTCATACAATGTCAGATCTGGTAAACAAGGTGGTGGAGGACACACTGGAATGTTTTTATTTGACACAAATTGCCATACCAGAAGCAATGTGTGCCGTGGAGCAATGTCATGATGGAGGATGAAACTAAAGACACTCATGAGAGAAGACTTCCTGAACTGCTTCAGAAAGTGACAACTAGATAAGTTTCTTTGAAGCCAAGAGGAGTTTTTTGAGGGGGATTAATGGCAATGTGTCTTTTACCATAATTTTTAAACATTGACTGCATTTTTTTTTACCACATCTCATATAAAAAGTATTCTGAGTGCAACTGGGAAAAGATGTTTCTGGGTGGAAGAGACTTCCAGCTGTAGGGCTCATTGGACTCTGTATCCTCCAGGCCACCAGCCAATGTGCACAAGAGTCCACCTACCCCAGGCCCTGCCACTTTCTCAGCAGAGGCTCCAACCTGCATTCTTGCTCCTTCTGATAAAACTGTTGGCATCTGCCATCACTTTGAAGATTTGAAATCACAAAGAAACCACTCATGAGACTTTGTTTTCTTCTTTCATTTATTTATGCATTCCAAAAAGAATGTACTGACCATTGACTGTGTGCTTGGACAGATACTAAGTGTTGCAAATACAACTGTGAATGAAAATAAGTTATATGGGAGGCAGGGAGTGAGCAGTAAATTACAATACAATAGAGTGGAGCCTTTTTGGAGGGGCAGCAGCATCTTCTGGAAATATAGAAGAGGAACATCTAGGTTTGGAGGGGCTTCCTGCAGGAAGTGATGGCTCAAGGAAGCCCCAAAAGACCAATCAGAGTTAACCAGGCACAAAGGAGGAAGGAAAATATAGACAGAAGAGGAAGTGAGCAAAGGTTCAGAGGGTGAAAGTGATCATGTTCCACTTAGAGAAGCACTTCCAAAACAAAAGGCTTTAAATAAAATTCATAGGGTCTGTGAATATAGCTGTGATAGAGTGCTTACCGAGCATGCATGTGAGGCCCTAGGTTCAATTCCCAGCACCACAATAAATAAAAAAAATAAATACAGACAGACAGACATTTCAGTGACTCAGGCTGAGAAAGGAGGATAACCAGTTGAAGCCAAAATCAGCCTTCACAACTTAGTGAGACCCTATTCCAAAATAAAACATTAAAAAGGGGTTAAAAGTACAACTCAGTGGTAGAGCACTTGCCTAGCATGTGTGAGGCCCTGGGTTCAACCTCTAGTACTAGATATAAGATAAATAAAATAAAATAAAATAAAATAAAATAAAATAAAATAAAATAGTTTTCGACTGAGCTGCTTCCCGAGGCCCCCAACAGACCAAGTAAACTGCAGTTATTGATACTAAGTGTCACATTATCAAACTGAAACTTTAAGGAAGCAGAAAAATTCTTCAACAGACCAATTTTCTCTAAATGAGAAGGGACCTTATCATCCTGAACCAGCATGATAGGGAAGTTTTTCTGCTTTACCTTTTAAAGAAAGTAACCTGATATTAACCAATTTGCTTTTTGCATTACTCTGTTTCTTTGTTCCTGCTGTAGCTACTTTACAAAAACCAACTTTTCTGCCATGCCCGATAGAGCACCTCTTCTATTCTATATATAAAGATGCTGCCCATATCATGAATTACTAATAAAATCCAGTTAGATCTTTAGACTAAATTTGTTGAATTTTTTTTAACAAGAGTGAATGAGAAAAGAAAAGAGGAGAATGCACCTGAAAGGGAAATCAAGGCTCAAGTCTTGGAGGAGTTGATATACCACTTTGAAGAATTTAAACTTAATCCTGAGGCAACACAGAGCAACAGTGGAGTTTAACAGAAAAAATACATGACCACATTTATATTCTAGAAAGTTCATTCTGGCAGCTACATGGAGATTAAGGATGAGCAAAATAGGAGTCAGGGTAATTAGTTAGGAGGGTGCAGTAGTCATACAGGTCAGTGGTACTGAAGGTCTGAGCTACTGTAAGAAAAGCTGAGGTTGGTTGTCACAGGCTGGTAAGGGCAGGGGGCAAGTGGAATAGGGAGAGATTGATCAAAGAGTCCAAAATTGCAGTTGGATAGGAGGAATATGTCCTGGTGTTCACTGCACAGTAGGGTGATTATAGTAAACAATATTATAATCATATGTTTCAAAAGATTAAAAAGAAGAATTTTGAATGTTCTCATTACAAAAAAATAATAAATATTTGAGGTGAGGATATGCTTAATACCCTGGTTTGATCATTACTCGATATATACAACATATCAAACATCACACTAGTCCCCATAAATACGTACAAATGTTATGTGTCAATTTAAAAATATAAAAATGATTTTTATGAAAAGGAAACACTGAGGTGAAGATAAGCAAATGGTCACAAGTGTTATTAGGTAGTAGGATATGTAGAACTTGGTCACTGAGCAAATGAGGTGGTAGTAAGGAAGAGAAGGGCCCAACAATAACAAAGGAATGAAGGGTGCATCACAGCTTGACATGAGAACACAGGAGAATAGAGGCAATAATGAATATGGCTGGGGCCATGACATGTTTGAGATTCCTAAAGAAAAGCTACTGCATACTAACACATTCTGCTACATAAACTACCCAACCCTAGGGGTGCAAAGCACATCCAATGTTCATGACCTCCCATGGAAGAGCAGTGACCACACTGTACTAATCTATGTGGTGGCCCTGGCTGGCACTCAGGAGACAGACTCTCATTGGAGATAAAGACTTGATAGTCATTGGGATGTAAATAGTATTCGAAGCTCAAGAATAAATTCCTCCCATCCCTATAGAGGGCATGTAGAATAAGAGGACAATGTCTCCAAAGAAATCATGATATTTACCAATCTGGCAAAAGAAGAGAAACACACAAAAGAAACTCTATTAGTCATCTCACCTTGTAGCAGAAAAACCAACCCAAGCAAACTTATGGAGGAAAAGCTTTATTGGATGCTCACAGTTAGAGGATTAGTCCATAATGGCAGTCAGCCAGACATGGCAGCAGCAGGAGGCAGCGTCCATAGCAGACAACCACATAGCATCACAGGGCAGGAGACAAAGAGATAACTGGACAACAGGTCCAGAGTGAAAACTTCCAAAGGCCTGACTCCAGAGAGCCACTTCCACAAAACTAGATGTCATATCCCAAACTTTCTGTAACTTCCACAGACAGCACCACAGCTGGAGACTGAACACCTAACTTTTGGGGGACATTTTATATTCAAACCATAAAAGAAACCAAGAAAGAGGAACTGGTAAGAAAAAAAGCTACCAAAGAGAGGGTTGTTACCAAGGGAAGAGGACCTTGCAGTTTAGGTAATTGCCACCAGGTGGAGTGTGGTCTCTGAGTTACAGTCTCTTCTAGTTCAAATTCCTGCATAATAAACTGGCAAACAGATCAGCATATGCATAGGTCATTCAGTTCATGACTCTTTGCAGACCCATAGAAAGTAAAGGAACAGGATCTCGGCATATAATGTAGACAGGAGAGCTGGGAGTAAGTATCTAATTTGCATTTTAGAAAAGTCCTCTGACAGAGGTGACAAGGTTGAGCTGGACAAGTGACATTGGAAGAAGGGGTGCTTGTGGCAGTGTTTCAGGCAAAAGATGATGTGCTGAGACAAAGCTATGGGAATTTTGAAAAGGGAGAGATTTATGAGACGTTCAGCAGGCATCCTTTTGAGCCTGGTGACCAGCTGAATGTGAAAGTAGAAGAGCAGAGACATTGAAAGCAATGCCCAGATTTCTGGCTTAGATGACTGAGTGAGTGATAGCGACTTTAACTGAAATCAAAAATAGAAGAATTTCTGAATGAGAAATATAATAGTCCATAGGAAACATAGAGTCTGGAACTCAAGGGAAGCCTGGAGGACATTTGGGAATTATTAAAGTCAATGGTATGAAGCAATGGGAGAACAGGGTCATCAGAAAAGAGTGGCAGATAAAGAAGAGACCTAAAATATAAACCTTAATGTTGAACAAGAAGAAGAAAAAATCAAGGATGAAGATCTGTGAAGTGGGAGGAAGGCCAGGTAAAACGGTATCAGCTTTTCATTATTTGATATTTTCCTTTGTTTCCAGAGGATTCAAGTTTTATGTTAGAAAAGAAGTATAAGTAACTCAGGTGTGGTGGTGCATGCCTATAATCCCAGCGACTCAGGAGGCAGAGGCCGGAGGATTACAAGTTCAAGGCTAGAGGCAATCTGTGCAATTTAGAGAGAAAATAAAAAATATAAAAGGGACTGGGTTTGCAGCTCAGTGGTGGAGTACTTGCCTTAGCATGTGTGAGGGCTTGGGTTCAACCCGCATTAATGGAAAAAAATATAGACATGAGTCTCATTGTAGGTCTATAACTAGCCTTATGATGTCTTTTTTTTTTTTTTTTTTTTTGGTGGTACTGAGGGTTGAACCCAGGGCCTTGCACTTACATGTTTTGCATGTTCTGTACCACTGGGCTACATCTCCAGCCCTTTTTTTTTTTTTTTTTTTTTTTTTTTTTTTACTTTTTGAGACAGGGTCTGGCCAAATTACACAGACTGCCTCTGGTCTCAAACTTGTGATCCTCCTGCCTCTACCTCCTGAGTCGCTGGGGTTACAGGCATGGATCACCATCCCCGGCTACCTTATGAATTCTTTACAGGCAGGAATCATGTCCAATTTATATGTATACTGCCATATGTAGAATAAAAAAGACTCTGGGTAAGTAAACCTTCTTAATCTGTAGATTTTGATGTTCCAAAAGGCTTAACCTTACTTCTTCTGAGGCCTGGCAAAAGATCTCAGTTTTTCAAAACAGAAGATCAATAGCATCTTAATTTGCTATGTATAAATACTCTTTTCTTTCTTTGAACCCAGGGCCTTACATGTGCTAGGCAAATACTCTATCACTGAGCTCCACCTCCAGCCCTTTTTATTATTTTTTATTTTGAGATAAATTCTGGCTAAGTTGTGCAGGCTACCTCAGGCCTCGAACTCACAATTATCCTGCCTCAACCTCTAGAGTAGTTGAGATTAACAGGCATATGCCACAGCATACAGATAAAATACTTATTCTTAAATGTTTCCCAAATGAGCATTTTAACCATGGGCCTAAATTCTAGGTCATCTCCCCCAAAAATCATACACCAGTATCTCATTACTTCTTGCTATGCAAAATTCAGTCAATAAGTATCACAAAGAACATGGGCTCTGCTCAAGCCAATCTGATTTCAACCCACAGGTCCAGCAGCCCTGGTTCTCTGACCTTGGGCAAATCACTCAATTTTGCTAAGCTTCAGTATTCTCGTCTGTAAAACAGTCTGTATAGCATTGAGCAGCTGGGAGGATGAGATACACAAGGCCCCTGGAAGGTTGCTGTCATAAAGTAGATGCTCAGTAAATATCATATCCCTTCTTTTCTTGGGCAGTAGTGCAATGGAATCATTTTCACTGAGAGAACTTGAGTTTGCAAGAAATGCTTGCCAAACAGAAAAACCATCCTCTGAGGCCTGGGACCTGCAATATCATCGAGGGCCACTAGGGGATGGTGGTGATGCCTATCAGGGGTCCCCAGGTCAGGACTTCTTTACATCAAGCTAATTAACTTCTTGGGCCTAATACTGAATTCTATTCCCAGTATGTTTCTTCCTATAGTATACTAACCTTACTAAAATGACCGTCTCTGAAGATTAAGTACAAACCACCCCTACGTGTGGATATTAGTAATTATATACATATATCATTTGAAATAAGACTTAATGAAAAAGAACTATTTAGGTACACATCACAGAACTCCTTGATTCCCTTAAACTCTTTTGAAATATTTCTTAATCTAACCTTCATTTTAACATCCTCTCATTCACTCTGATTCATTCCTTGGTTGGCAAAAGTCTAATACTCTCCAGACCGCACTTAACCTTAGAGTTTGGCAAGGCGCTCTATGGAAAAGGCCTTCTGTCCTTTTCACCTGTTGGGGGATTAAATCCCCTCATTAGCAGACTTAAGGAGCCACTTCAGCCAGCACTCACAAGGAAATCTTGTCTTCTACAATGTGATCTCAGAGCTTGGCCCTCTTTGTCCTTCCTGTCTTTGCCCACAGTAAAATAGAAAAATACTCACTGGGCTCCCCAAGCCCCATGACCATTGCCTTCTGATTAAAAACTGGTTCCTAGACTTACCTAGGCTCCTGATTCTCTGTGTTCGACACAGAAGCCACTGCTAGAGCTCTGCTGTCTTTTAGGATGTGGGGAGGGGATGCTGGATCGAATCCAGGACCCAGTGCATGGTAGGAAGTGTTCGGCCACTCAGCTACATTCCCAGCTCTACTGCTCTATTTTAACCAGCAACAAAGAGTCAGCTTTCACTGTTCTGTGCTGTGTGGTTCTCAGCATTCTGTGCCCACTTCACCTCTCTACTTATGAACATCAAGTACGTTGTCTTCTTTCTTTTTTTTTCTTTTTTCTTTTTTTGAGACTTTAATTTTAAATTACTAAACACGAAGAGCCTGCAGCTGTAGCACTGTGGCATCCTATCCCATCAGATCTTGGAAGCTAAGCAGGGTCGAGCCTGGTTAGTACTTGGATGGGAGACTGCCTGGGAACACCAGGTCCTGTAGAGGATTGGGAGAAGACCTGGCAACCCACTCCCAAAAATCAATCTGCCTACAAATAGCAGAGAAGCACTGACAATAGTGTTTTGCCTGTGGTACATAGGGTCACTATGAGTCAGCCACCGACTCTCAACAGCACCTAACAACAACAAACACGAAGATTATTTTTAAATTTAAAAGCATCATGGTTTTTAGCACCATGAAACTACTTTGTGTGATACTATGTTGTTGTTAGTTGCTGTAGAGTCCCAAATGATTCATAGTGACCCTCATAGGGTTTTCAACAGCTAATTGTTTCAGGATTATTTCAGGAGTGGATTGCCACATCCTTCTTCCAGTGTGATATGATAATGGTAGGTAATTGTCTTCATATATTTATCTAAACCAGTAGAAGGTACAACCCCAAGAGAGAACCTTAATGTTATCTATGGACTCCAAGTGATAATGGGTCATCAAGTGCAGGTTCATGGTTGGTAACAAATGTACCAATGTGGTGCAGGATGTCCGTATGTGTGGGGCAGGAGGCGTGTGGGAACTCAGTGCTTTCCCTTCTATTCTGCTATAAACCTAAAACTTTAAAAGTAAGGTCTATTGGGATTAAGAAAAAAAAAAAGAGGAGAGAGAGAAGTGTCATTGTCCTAACAGTTCTACACTGTGATGGAGAAGGAAACAGGAAGTATGCCCCTGGGGAGATGTTTGTTAGATTCTCAGCAAGCATCTGCTTGGTGCCTATGACTCCACTGTGGGCACAGCAGCAAACCAGACAGACTTGGTCCCTGCCCTCAGGAATTCTGCAGTTGAAATGAAAGGGAAAAAAAATGGACTAAGTCACCCAGCTACTTAATTTCATTATGATAAATGCAAAGAAGGCACAGTGCGCCTAGGGAGATATTTACTTTCCCCATAGAATAGCACCACACTGAGTGATTAGTGTACTAGGTACAGGTCTCTTCCCTCTGCCCTCAATCATATTAAAGGACAGCTTTTAGGACCAGATGACTGCAGGGTTTCCACCACAAGGAACTCAGGGAACTCAGAGCTGCCACTCACACAGACCTCACCAGGAGCCCCTCAAAGCAACAATGCTGCAGTACACAAAGCTTTCAGAAGGCAAGACCATGCAGCCTCCCTTAGCTGCGCTGGCACTTCTGACCTACTTACCCACAAGGCAGTGATGCCTTTGTCCCTCTGGCTCCTCTATCTGCTGTCTGCCTCCCTTCCTCTCCTGCTCTCCTCTAAATTGTCTTTTCATTTGCTTTGGAACAGAGAAAAGATAGACATATCACATAATAGAAAAGTGTACTTTGGGAGCGTTTGCATCAGATTCTGTAATCTCCATCTTTTTGAGAAGAAACTGGGGAAGTGGGCACTTACATCCATCCTTAAAGGGGTGACAAGACCTTTGAAGAAAGTGATCTGTCACTTTGCACTAAAAGTACCCATAACTTTTGACCAAGCCGTTCTACTTCTGCAGCATTTCTTTTAGAAACACAAGGGAGCAAAGACATATCCAGGAGAATGCCAATTGCAGTTCTATTCACTATAACAAAGAAACAGCTAACCCAGATGTCTCTCACAGAATGAATAAATAAATTATGGCTCATCTGCACAACGATTATGCACTTATCAAAAGACCATGAGGGCGAGTGTGGTGACTCACACCTGTAATCTCAGCAACTCGGGGGGCGAAGGTAGGAGGATCACAAGTTCAAGGTCAGAGGCAGCCTACCTAACTTTAGTGAGACCTTGTATCAAGATAAAAAATTAAAACGGAGATGCAGCTCAATGGTACAACACTTGCAAAGCATGTGTGAAGCCCTGAGTTCAATCTCCCAATGCCACAAAAAAAGAAAAAAGAGAGAGAGATACTCTAGATAGACTTCAGAAGATTTTCTAGTTCTCACATTCTAAATGTTTGAAAACAAGCTGATTACTTTTATCAAATAAACAATCACACTTTTACTTAAGAGACACGTTGTTGTTGTTGTTAGGTGCCGTCGAGTCGGTATCCGACTCATAGTGACCCTCAAAGGGTTTTCAATGGCTGACTGTTTCAGGATTACCTTTGGAGTGGATTGCTAGGTCCTTCTCCCATTTGTGTGGTGCTGGGAATCGAACTCGGGACCTCAGAGACTGCAGCGCAGCGCTCTACCAACTGAGCCAAATCCCAGCCCTGAGAGATACTTAGGACTACCCAAAATGTTAATGTACCAAAATACCTCAAATACTGATGATAGCATGAAGCATAGCTACATCTAGTCCTAAACTCATTTCAAAGCCTGGGTGTCTTTGAGCTTAGAAGTCCATTGAGTTTTGAGACTTCCCTTCTCTCCACATTAGAACAACTTGAAGTTTTCATTTTTTTCATAAGGAATACAGTCTAAGGAAATAAATTTTAGTGGGATATTTGGTCTAACTCTGGGAGATAGTATATAATATTTATTAAATATATTCAGAACCTCAGGGTACAAATCAAGAACATAATGTAGATGGTCTTCATTGCTTAGATTTTACCCATAAACTTGAGGTAGAAAACCATAGTAGTTTAACACAATCAGTCTCAGCCTCACAAGCCCCTTGCTCTGGATTTACTCAATTTTCTTTGGCCAAAGGGCCCTCACACCCTTCATTTTTGGGTGAAAATTTATGTTGCCCTGTTTTTCTTGTTTGGGTTTGTTGACTAACAATTCCCACCTGAGCAAGCTCCCTCTATAATTTTTTGTAACTTTTTTTTTTTAAGAATAGGGCCTGAACAGAGGATTTCAAGATAAGATCTTAAGTTCCAAGTAAAATGGAAAGTGTTTGGTGCCAAGACACGCTAAGGAGGGAAGGGGCTGATTTATTCCATTCCTTTAACCATTTATAAACCTAGAAAGAGGTCACTCCGTCTCTGGAAGTTAGGTTTCTCTAAAACTGTCACAACTCCAAAAGAAGAGATAGTGGTTGTTTTCCCAGCTTTAACATGTATGCACAAAACCAACAACTAAACTAGCTTATTCTCGAAATCTTATCAAAAAGGAACTTTCAGCCAGGCGTGGTGACACATGCCTGTAATCCCAGCTGCTTGGGAGGTAGAGGCAGGAGGATTGCAAGTTCAAGACTAGAGGTAGTCTGTGTAACTTAGCAAGACCCTGTCTCAAAAAAAGTAAAAAAAAAAAAAAAATGGACTAGGGGTGCAGCTCAGTGGTCCAGCACTTGCAGACCATGTAAGCGCAAGGCCCTGTGTCCAACCCCCAGTACTGAAAAAAAAAAAGGAACTTTCACTGGGGATGTTAGCCCAGTGGTAGAGCACTTGCCTCGCATGATCAAGGCCCTGGGGCCAATCCAATACTGCAACAACAACAATAACAAAAATTTTTAAAGGGACTTTCAATCCCTGGTTATACATTTATCACTCACCTACCACATTTTATAAGTAATCATCTCCACCTATACAAATGTGAACAGTACAAATATTCCTTTATCTCAGGATAAGAGGTTCAAGTCCTTTCTACTCAACTTTGTACTCCCATTAACAAGTTCAAAGTGTTATTGTTGTTCCATTTGTTAAAAAATATAAATATTTAAATTCTAGTAGCCCAAATGAAAGATGGGAGAACTTATACTGACTATGCACCATTAGCTTCATATATTTTTTTCATTTAATTTTCACAGTAATTCAATAACTATTAGATGAGGAAACCGAAGCTCAAAAATGTGTGTTTCCACCAACAGATGAATAGGTAAGGAAAAGATGACATATTTACACAATGGAATACCTTTCAACCATAAAAAAGAACTAAGTCCTGTCATTTGTAGCAGCATGGATGGAACTGGAGAACATTATGTTGAGTAAACCAGGCCAGACACAGAAAGACAAGTACCATATGTTCTCATTCACATATGGAAACCAATAAATCGACCTTGTAAAAGTACATGATGGAACAGTGGACACTAGAGATGGAGAAGGGTAAGAGAGAGGGAGACAGAAATTAAGAGGGACTTTTAGTGACAGGGAAGGGTGCTGGAAGGAGAAAGCAAAGGGCATCCTGGGTAGAGGGTGGATAGACATGACCCCTGCACAACATGTACATATATGGAAATATCACAAGGAACTCCATTAATTTATACAATATGTATCCAAAAAATAACAATAAAAATATAAGTATATAATTTATATACAGAGAGACACACTGTTAAATTTTAGAGTCTAAGTTTAAGTCTATTTCTACCCAAGTTCATGCTTCTCAGTTCTACATGCTATTTCTAACAATTTAATTTAAGAAAACAAATATCTATTGGTTACATATGATATACCAGATATTTAAAAGATACTAATTCTTTCAATCCTTAACCAAAAACTATTTTAATAGGAAAAATTATCCACATTTCTATGAAAAATAAACCTGGGACTGAGAGAGGTTAAATATTTGCCTAACATCAGGTAGTTTCATGAGACAGAATTAGGATTCCACTCAAGCCTGTTTGTCTCCAGAGCTTCTGCTTTCTGTAACATCCTATCATTTCACGTATATTTGTTCATGAAAACTCTGTGGGGCATATACCATTATTCCCATTTTATAGATGACAAAAACTAGGCTTATAAAAGCTAAGTGACCTGCTCCCAAGTGTATTACATGGGTAAGAAAAAGAAGAGCAAGGGTTGATGATGTAGCTGAGTGGTAGTTTCTACCTAGCATATGCAAAGCCCTGCATTCCCTCTCTAACCCTGGAAAAAAAAATGGAGATTAAGACCTTCTCAGTCATACTTCAGCTCTCTTAACCACCAAACAGATGATCTGCTTGGAAATACTTTTAAGAGTCTTTATGCTAACAAAATCAAACAAGAAATTTCCTTAGGTATACAAGGTCCAAAATGTAACTTTACAAAGAGGAAAAAAAGAAAAGATCTACCTGCTAAACTAGGATTGATCTTGAAATCTATGCTAGAAGATGCACCTCCACAAATGCATCTGTTATGAATCTAAAATGTCCCCCAAAGGTCACATGTTGGGATGTTTGGTCCCCAGCTGGTAGAGCTGTCCTGGGAGGCAGTGGAACTTTGGGAGGTGGGGCCTCTCTTTGTGGAAGTGCGTCACTGGGGATGTGCATCTGGAGGTTTTATGTGAGCTCCAGGTTCCAGCAATCTCTCTCTGCCACTGACCTACAATGACATGAGGTCCCCTGCCACAGGCCCAGTCACCTGCCCAGCCACCATGCCTGCCCTACCTCTATGGACTGAGATCCTCTAAACCATGAGTCCCAATAAATCATCCCTCCCCTAAATTTGTTTTTGTCAGGTATTTTGCCACAGTGACGCACAAGCTGACTAACACAGCATCACTCAAATTATTAATTGATGTTCTCAGAAGTGTTCATTAGCATGTCTCATTCCTTGTAACCACTGCTCTAGAGAAGCCTTGCAAGTTCAGAGGGAAAGGAGGAGGGCTCGGAAATTGTATAACTAAGGAAATTATGCAATGAACTGTGTGGGTGGTGGGAAGGCACTTAGTGCTCTGGCCTTCTGCATCCAGGAGGAGCTCGCTCACCCTCCGTGTTCTGCATCAGGGGAACGCTTCACAGGTGAGGCCAGGCCTGTTGACCTGCCACCAGGAGGGCATGACACTGGAATTGCCAGTGCAACAGGGTGATGGATTTGCACTCATCTGTCCATACTCACGGCTCTTCTGGTCCGCTGTGAACAATGACAAGCATTTGAGGGCACTGGGATTCCAGGGGGAGTGTTGTCATGATATATGAGATTAGCGACTACCTTAGTTACCTTGGAGCTAAGACAAAGAGGAAGAGCAGGATCCTATGCAAACTTCAACCCTGGGAGCATGTGACCTGATTTCTCTCTGACTTTGTGCAGTTAAGCGAAGAGGTCAGAAACTATTACATGAAGCTGTGTTTTGAATGTCAGCAACAGCTCCTGTTTCAAGGAAGAGGATGAAACAGAGCTCAAGAAGAATGCCCTCACCCTAGGTTGAGACAAGTTCTTTTTATGGGTATGTGCTAGATTTATAGGCCTCCAGCTTCCCTGTGCTTTATAACAAGGCCATTCAGCATGCATGCCCTTACACTGAGACAGATGCAATATTTCCTTCTGGTGGGAGGCAAAGAGGCAGAAGGCGAGAGAGGTGGCCTTATTATACAAAGGAGCTATAATAAGGGCACTTCTCCACAGTGCAAGGGGCCCTTTTAGAAGATGAGTAGTTAAAGAGAGCAAGCAAAAGGCTAGATGTCTATTTATCTAATAAAACCTGATTACAAGCAACAGGTGTGCTAGAATATAAACTACCTTGGAGTCATCAAGAAATTCTAAAGAAAGCTGCATCAAATTGCAAATGACATGACTTTCATCTAATGATAGATATTAATTATATAGAGAAGATTGCAATAGGCCCATAAAATGGGTGTTTGCTCCCTCATTATTCAGTATTTCATGCCAAGATGATAAAGCAATAATGACAGAATAATAAACAAGGTTTTTATTTATTCATTTGCCTCACTGAAAACTAGACTTTGAAAGTCAAATCAAAGTTTGTAGGAAGGACGCCAAAGGGACTCAAAAATATCTGCAAGATGTAAACAGATGTCAGATGAGGAGAGGTCAACCAACAGATACACAGAAAAGACATATTTTTCTCTATGATAAACATGTACTTAAAACTGCATTCATATTAAGATGGCAGCTATCCATCACAAGTGATGGTACATATTTTGTTGATGTGTTTAAAAAGTGCCCAAACTCTTGAAAGAACAATAGTTCCTTTCAGCTACATAAAGGAGAAGGAACATAGGAAAACCCATGTGATGTACACAGCAGCACCTATCAGTTTTGTGATTTCCAAAGGCTCCACAGCCTCACAAGACCCTAGTGAAGGGTGGAGCTAAGGCATGGGAGACCAAGAGTGGGTGGTAAGGAGCTGAAAAGACTGAGATGGCCAGCAAGGACAGAAGCCAGGGCAGGAAGTTGTGGGTGGAAAGGCAGGAGGGAGTGGTATAGGAGAGAACTCAGCAAACCCACATCCAGGTAAGTGCCAAGAGACACTGAAGATCTTTATCATGATAATTTAGTAAATAGCATCTCAAATATTACAGGCTAGTTGGGAGAGGAAGATGAGGAGAAGGGAGTACCAAGGGTTGACATACCTGAAATCCTAAAATAATCCTTTCAAAAGAAATTGTACCTTAATAAATCTCTATCCCCTCTCCAGCCAGCCTCCTGCCTGTCTCGTCAGTATTTCTCAATGTTTCCAATTCTGCTCCATTTAACATTTTGATAGATGTATTTCTCAAAACATTGGCAAGTCTTGATTGCTTATGACTCAACTTTTTTTTTGAGAAGATAAAGTAAATACATTTTTCTATTTCAAAGAAAAAGTGATCTGATTACCTACTTTCAATTTTTCTTTGGATATTCTCTGGACACAACAGCAAAAGAATCATATTGTTTATAAAGTTTGTTATTAAAATACAGACCTAGTTTCATTGAGTTGCTCTGGCCATCAGAATGAGCGTGGAAAACCAAATTGGAAAATAAAGATGGTAGGTGAATGTGGAAAACCCATTAACTTACATCTCACTAACTCAGAAATAGTGATAAATGTAACCTTGAGAAAAAAATACCTTTAATTTTTTTAATGGCATTCTAATTGATAATGTGCCTGCAGCCATACCACTGTAGCATCCAATCCTGTCAGATCTCAGAAGCTAAGCAGGGTTGGACCTGGTTAGTACTTGGATGGGAACACCAGGTGCTGTAGGTTTGGGAGAACGATCTGGCAACCCACTCCCAAAAATCAATCAGCCACTGAAAACCCGATGAATAACAGAGAAGCAAAAATAATACTGTTTCACCTGTTGTACATAGGGTTGCTATGAGTCAGACACCAACTCAACGGCACCTAACAGTAATAACAATTGATAATGTTAAAAGTTGAAAAGAAGTTTGCCTACTAAAGCAAATAATACCTCACCTTGCCTGATGTCAAATACTATAAAAGTCTGTTTCAGTTGGGGATTTTGTGCCTTATTTTTCATGAGAAGTAATGAATTAAGCCTGTGGTAAGCAATACTTCTTTTAAAACTTAGCCCATCCATCTTTTCTTTATAGCAAAATAAAACTCAGGGTCGACAGAATTCTTTGTTGACTTTAAAATGTACTCTCAATTTATATAAAATGTTGTGTTCTGAGATTAAATTTGTATTTACCTTGTAGTTACCTTATTTCTGGAAACTGGGACACTATATCCCAAGAAACAAAGTCACTTTATTCAGAAGACTCCTGAGTTTCCTGACCTTTGGTGAGAGGACTATAGATTGAAAGGCTGAATCACTCCCTGGAACACTTGTTTTACATTCACGTGGAGTATTTTCACAAAAACAGGCATCAAGATGATTCAGGGGAATGATATCTCCTGAGTAGGAAGAACAACAAAGAGGTCAGAGATGGGACACCAAAATGTTCCTTCCTCCATTTTCACACCTTAACTATCAAAAACAAAATCCTCCAAATCACTGACAATCTTGTCTCTTGCTCTTCTTTATGGGAATTTCCTAGTCATCTACTGGCTTAGCTAGATTCTAGAAGGTATACCTGATAGTTCTAAGTTTTCCTGAGCTAGTCCAAATATAGGAATCAAAGAAGGGAAACTGAGGTCCTATCTCTTCAAAGTTTGTCTTGACATAGTCACCCATGTTCATTGATTCATTCCTTTCATGAATGCTTATTGGGTCCTACTACTTACAAACTAATTAGAAAATAAAAGATTTATACTCTTTTCCCCCTAAGGCATGTGTAGGCAGGAGGTTCTGGTGTTTGGAGCTACAGTTGGAGCAAACATAACATAATAAAGTGAGAAAGAAAAATGGATATGCCCATTTTCTGTCTCTTTTATGGGAAAGAGAAATTACTTCTTTAGGGGAAGAGTTAAGAAAGATTTTAGATGATATGGTAGTTAGAGTAGTGGTTGTTTTCAGTATGAGATAAGAGTCAGCTCTACAGGTGAGAAAAGTAGACTAGGCTATTCATTCAATAAACACTTGTTAAAATTCTATAATGCACCAGACACTCTATTAAGCACCAAAGTAAAAAGTTAAAGATTTTCCTACCTACAGTGATCCCCTTAGGGCATCACCATTGGCAACACCTGGGTCTCATTAGCAATGAATCATTTCAGATACAACTTTATAGGTAATGAGTCAGAATGTGCATTTTAATAAAATCCCAAGACCATTCCTATGCATCTTAAGTTGGAGAACCACCAATGTAATAATACCCAATGTAATACCCTCCTTGCCTATACCCAAGGAGCTTGCAGTTTATTGGAGATGATGAATGAGCAAACCAGTGAATGCCATGTTGCATGATAAATGCCTTGAGAGATAAGGACCAGGTAGCATGCTGAGGTAAGCAAAGTACATAAGGCAGAAACATCAATGAGGAGAAAGAATGCAGCTGCACAGTAGTATCACAAGTGATAGACATATATGGCAAAGTGTAGACAGATGAAGATGTTTACCAATAAATACAAGGAACATTAACTTTTTTGATTGCCCTGTCTACCAAGCACTGTTAGATCAAATATGATTTAATTCTTCACCACCTCTTCTTTGGTTCAAGGTATCATATTTCTGGCTTATACTAGAACAGCCTCACCTGGCTCATGACCCCCAGCCATTCTGCTCTCTCTAGTCCATTACACTATTTTGCAACCTACTTGTTTCAAATCCTTCACTATCTTCCCATTGCTTCTTAACATAATTTTAAAAGCCCTTGAGAGCCAGGTGCAGTGACACATGCCTGTAATCCCAGTGACTCGGGAGGCAGAAGCAGGAGAATTGCAAGTTCAAGGCCAGACAGAGGCAGCATGAATAATTTAGCAAGACTCTGTCTCAAGATAAATTAAAAATGAGCTGGGGACGCAGCCCAGTGGTAGAGCACTTGCAAAGTATGTGTAAGGCCCTGGGTTCAACCCCCAAGTACTGTGATTAATTAATTAATTAATTAAATATGTATATATACACATATATATGGGCGGATATACATATATACACATATATATGTGCATATGTATATATATATGTATGTATATGTGTGTATATGTGTGTATACATATATGTGTATATATATATATGTGTGTATATATATATATATATACATATATATATATATATGGAGAAGGATGTGGCAATCCACTCTCAAATAAAACAATCCCAAAGCAATCAGCCACTGAAAACCCTGTGAGGGTTGCCATGAGTCCGACCAGACTCGGATGGCACCAAACAACAAAACATACATGTTTATATATAAAGCCCTAGTAAAGCAGCTCCTGTCGCAGCTCCCTCCTGACACTCCCTGGTGCTTTCTGCTCCAAACCCCAGGGCTTTCCTCTGTCCCCTCTACTCTTCACTCTTCCTCCAACCATAGGTAACGTGAACTTGTAGCTCCCTTTGCTTAAGCACCCTTCTGTCATGCTTGGTCCAGTTAGCTACTGCACAACCCACAATCTCAACCTAAATGATCTTCTACTGGTGCAGTCGTGCCTGACCTCCCCAAGGTCACATCTCCAGAGGGGAAGACTGCATGGTAGCCCTTTTCACAATTGCAATATTGCATCACCTGGGCAATGAATTAACCGTCTCACCCACAAATTAAACTTGAACTTCTTCCAGGGCCAAGGACTAAGTCTATTTTACTTGCCAATTTTTCCTTTGAGGATAGTGCTGGTCCATTGTAACCACTCAATAAATATTTATTTAATCAATCAGTTAATTACTACAGAGAATATTTCTAGATACAAAGGCTGATGATCATGTTTTCGAAAAAAGTAGTATGAGGTGCTTTAGAGAAGCTTGGTAGATTGAGCGCTAAGAAATGATTATGTATTTTGTGAGAAGATCACTAATAGTAACTATGAATTTCAGCAGCAATACCACCAAATTGAATAACTAAGGGGTGAAGAAATGAAGGCAGGAATGTAGACAACCTGATTAGCAATGAAAGAGAAACTAAGATTAAAAGAGAAGCTCAAAGGAGGTAGCAAGGTCAAGGAAAGGCTAACTTTAAAGTAAAGAAGATGTGGGCATATTTATTGGAAGCAAAGGAGCAAGAATAGAACATACATGGAAGAATATATACAATTGAATTGATGGACCAAAAGAATCCCCCAGGAGAACAAGGTTAACACTATGTGGAGAAATTATCCTTCAGGAGAAAGAATAGTAACACATCTTGCTCTAAAATGAGAGGGAAAGAGAGAGCTGGGCAACAACCTAGAAATTTTGAATTTGAGAAAATGATGACCTTAAAGAGTCTCTGCATTAGCTTTCCATTACTGTAGCAAAATACCTGAGATAACTTTAAAAAGGGAAAGGTTTATTTTGACACAGTTTTGTAGACTTCAATCCACAGTTTCTTGGCCCTGTTGTTTGGGGCCCACAGCAAGGCAGTATATCATGGCTGGAACATGTGGTGGAGGAAGCTGTCTGCTTCATGGGAGCTGGGAAGCAAAAAGACAGGCAGAGAGGGACCAGGGTCCCATTACCCCTTCAAGGATAGGCCCTCACTAGTCTCCATCTCTTAAAGGTTCCACCACCTCCCAAAAGTACCATGGGCTGGGAACTCAGCCTTCAACATTCGCCTTTAGGGGCCACATAACCAAATCACTGCACTCTCTCTCATGATCCCTCCACTGCCTTCTCTGCAGACTTTGCGCTTTGATGCTGCTCTGCACTCTGAGGCCCTAGGTTCAACACCCAGCAATGCAAACAATGGGAGAAAGACCTGGCAGCCCACTCCCAAAACAATCAGCCATTGAAAACCCTGTGAATAGCATGGAAGCCCTGACATAGTGTCGAGCATGGCACAGTGTCAACAAGTGTTTTGTTCTGTCGTATATAGGATTGCTGAGTTGGACCCAACTTGACAGCACCTAACAACAACAACAAAACAAGCATTTAAATATCTACTCTGCCCTAGGTTTTGTGCAGATGATTGGAAATATGAAGATGGATAAAAATATGGTCTTTGCCTTCAAAGAGATTACAGTCTACCATATAAAGAATTATTTTTAAAGTGGTTAAAAAGTAAAGTGATGTAGATAATAAAGAGAAGTATGTAGAGAAGCAAAGTAGCAAATTCTGTCTAGAAAGCCTCAGGAATGACTTCACAAAGAAAGTGATATAAGCTATGATTATATAGTCCCAGAGACTTGAAGGCAAAAATTATCATCACCCCAGATTTCAGGTTAGCCAGAAGGAGACCATGATCTGAGTAATGAGGCCTTACCAGTTAAGGACAGAATTCATCCAATAAATATTTACTGAGCACTGATGTTTGGTGGACACTGTGCAAAGATGATGCTGGATATGGACTCTGTCAAGGCTGGTGGACCTTCACCTTGCCTGGCCCTCAGCAAAGCTGCAGTATAACTTAAGCTTATTTCCCACCACCTCCATTTCTGAATCTTTTACCCTCCTTATTCATGGAGTTTTTCTTCCTTGTCTCAATCTGGAGAATAGATTGGAGGAAGAAAATATAACTATACAAGGTATAGATAAATAAATATGTCCAGCCTTTGAATGGCAAAGCAAAGGAAAACAATAGCATTCCTATTCATCTTTCTCAGTTTTCAACTTATACTAATAACAATACAGATACACTAGTAAGCACAGCACGTATTGAACAATTAACTGCAACTCACGCATTGCAATGTATTTTAGATGCATTACATATTTTAATTTACACAATAACTCTATGATGTAAGAATAATTAAGAGGAAAGGACAATACACCTCACACTGCTAGTGAATAGTGCCTCAGACTTCCATGTTTGTGGCTTTTCTTCCGATAGACAATCAAATCCTTGTTAACTGGATTTCACATATAAATTACACTGGAGCAAAACACTGACACAAAACTTAATTAGAAATGATCCTTTCTAGATTCTTCTCCACTTTAAAGATAAAGGTGTTCAGATACCAAGCTCACTAGTGTTATCAATAGAGATATTTTAAGTTACGAAGGCTTTCCTAGTACCCCTCAAATAATCCCAGTGGAGCTGCCCATCCCACCCACACCTAAGACTGACCATGTTCCTTGGCTTCAATCACCATAAATGTAATAGACATAAGTTTAATAAATATCTTTGTTATGACTAACCACACAAAATGGATCTTTAATGGATCTTTAATAGCACTTAAAGGGCTTCCTTTGGTCTAACTCTCCCTTTTGCTACTCCTCAAGCAATTGTTTTGACATTCTAAAGTCATTCATTCCTAAAACATGAACTGCTTGGTATTTTATTCCACATAATGAATACTGTGGCCAGCAGCATAGCCCCGCAAAGGTAGCTGCATCTTAGTCCTTAGAGCCTGTAAATATGGTAATATTCATATAGAATATGTAAATATGACAAAAGGGACTTTATAGGTATGATTAAATCAAGGATCTTGAAAACTATCCTAGGTTAGTTAGGTGGGAACAACATAATAACAAGGGGACTTATAAATGAAATGTTGCTTTAAGCCAGTAAATTTGAGGTCATTTGATACAACACAATTGGAAACAAATTCAAATGTCTTTTACTCTGCTTCTACTCTTGACACCTCATTATTGAGACTATTATATTATGCATACGATGAATTGGACAGTTGAAATTCCACTGTATCAACAGCCCCAAGATTCTTTGCCAAAAGTTCTCACCAAGTAACACTAGAATCTAGTCCTCTATTATGTTGTTGTGTTGTTGTAAGGTGCCATCGAGTTGGTATCCGACTCATAGCGACCCTCAAAGGGTTTTCAATGGCTGATTGTTTCAGGATTGCCTTGGGAGTGGATTGCCAGGCCGTTCTCCCATTTTGTGGTGCTAGGAATTGAACTCAGGACCTCAGAGACTGCAGCGCAGCGCTCTACCAACTGAGCTAAATCCCAACCCAGTCCTCTATTATAGTAGTTCCCAAATTCGAGTGTATCAAAATTATCTGGAGGGCTCATTAAGACCCAGCTGGTTGGGGGCTTCACCCCCAGAGTTTCTGGTTCAGCTGTTCCAGTATGAGACCTGGAATGGTATATTTTCCAGGTGATGTTCATGCTGATAGTATGAAAACACACTTGGATAAGCATGATTTATTCTTTGCTGAGAATGGTCTGTTGCCAGAGAGAACTATGATCCTAAAGGGTGTATTGACTCCACAAGTGAGTGAGATGCAGTAAGATTTGGAATGGGTGGAGATGGCACTAAACTCTTAACTCAGAATGTAGGTGAAGTGTGCTATTCATTATTCATCACAGCACCAGCACAGGCCTAGAGAACGGTGCTTGGTGCTTAGTGAATAGTTCTTCACCAAATGAATGGATGAACATATCAGCAAGTCTTCATTCATCCAATCACCACCTCAGCTGACTACCTCCTTTGCACCAAGCACTGCTATAGGTAGTTTTTTTGAAAGATAAAATGGAAAAGCAAACAAATGAAAATCTCACCCCTTGTGGAGGCTGAGAGAAATAAGAATAAGCTAAGTAAGTTATAAGCCCTACCATTGCACTGTGGCATCTGATCCCATTAGATCTCAAAGCTAAGTAGGGTCAGGCCTGGTTAGTACTTGGATGGGAGACCACCTGGGAATACCAGTGCTGTAGGCTTGGGACAAGGCTGTGGCACGCCCACCCCCCAAAAAAAATCAGCCATTGAAAACCATGTGAATAGCAGAGAAGCACTGACAATAGTGTTTCACCTGTTGTACATAGGGTCGCTATGTGTCAGATAACAACTCGATGGCACCTAACAACAACAAGAAGTTATGTGGAATGTCAGCAAGTGCTTCTTGCTATGAGGGAAAAAATAAAGCAGGACGAGAATCAGAGCTAGAAAGCAGACTGTAAATTCAAACACTGTTGTCAAAGTAGGCCCTTCCGAACTCCCCCAAGCACTACCAAACTCATTCATGATGTATATGTTTGTCTCAGCCTCTTTTGTGCTGCTATAACAGAATTCCTGAGACTGAACAATTTATAAAGAACAGGAACTTACTTCTGTGCAGTACTGGAGGTTGAGAAGTCCATGGAGCTGGCATCTGTTTGTCTGGAGAGGGCAGATGCTGTGAAGCCTCTTTTGTAAAGGTCTTAATCTCCTTCAGGAGGGAAGAGACCCTATGACCTAACCCCTGTTAAAGGCCCCACCCCTTAATACTGTCACGTTGGCAACACTTGAGTGTTGGAGGGACCCATTCAAGCCATGACAATGTTCACTAAGCAATTGACTGCTACATTTTGGCCTGAACACCAAGGTACTGCTAATATAGAAAAGAAGTATCTGGCTCTTGTCTTCCAGAAGTTTACAACCTGTAAGTTGTAATTATCTATTGCTTTCCAGCTGTGCTTCTCTGCCAATTACCAGCAAACTAGAAGTAAGTGCAGGTAACAACACTTCAATTATTAGTCAAGAGCCATGCCAGGGGCAATTGGGAAGCCAGAGCAGAAAAAGTCATCTCGTTTCTACTTGCTGGGCTCCCACCTTCCCAAGCTTGAAAAATAATTGAGAAAGAAAAAAAGTAATAATGTTTTTTGTTTACATTTTACTTTACATTTGAATAATAACATCCTTTTTGTCACAGCTCTTCTACATGTTATGTTTCAGCATCAAAAAAGAGAAATTTAAAGAGCTGGTTCTACTTTACAACTTCAAACTAAATTCATATATTCCCAGACAGCAGAGGGAATTAAGTAGAATACACAAAATAATGGGCAAATTTTTATGTTTCAATGATGTGATGGTAGAAATAAGTAAGCTTTATGGGAGATGCATCCTCTTTCATCTCAGGCAGCCTCAAGAACGAACTTGCTATAGGAAGAATGACTTCTAATGCTCTGTGTAACATAGTAGGGTAAATATGGTTGGCAAAAATTAATTGTATATTTAAAAATAGCTAATAGAGAGGATTTTGAATGTTCCCAACACCAAGAAATTATAAATGTTTGAGGTGATAAATATACCAATTACCCTGATCTGATCATTACACATACTATGCCTCGTAAATATGTACAATTATTATATGTCAACTGAAAAAAGAACTAACCTGCCTACTTGCCAATCTATATACATGATTATAAATACAGATCATGAAACAGTCTTGTTTGGCGAGACGAGTCTGACACACTAAAGCAATTCTTGGTTTCTTGCTAATTATGTATAAGACTAGAAATATTGAAACTTGCTTTAACATACTGTACAATATAACTACCAAACTTTAAAAGCTTCTTCTTAAAGTCAAAGCAAACTCATTCAACCTTTTCTTTAAAAAAAAAAAATCCCTATTTTTATCATCTATTCTTTTCTCTGGGCTGGGATTTAGCTCAGTTGGTAGAGCGCTGCGCTGCAGTCTCTGAGGTCCCGAGTTCAATTCCCAGAACCACAAAAAAAAGGGGGGGGGGAGAAGGGCCTGGCAATCTGCTCCCAAGGCAATCCCAAAACAGTCAGCCATTGAAAACCCTATGAGGGTCGCTATGAGTCGGATACGGACTCGACGGCACCTAACAACAACAACATTCTTTTCTCTGAACTACTTCAATTTTTTGCACTGTGGGTTGAAACCAGGGCCTCACATGTGCTTTTTGCAATCACCCTACCACTGAGTTGCACCCCTAAGCCCACATTTTACTTTTTATTTTTGAGACAGGGTCTCATTAAGTTACACAGACTGCCTGTGTCTTCGAACTTTCAATCCTCCTGCCTCAGTCTCCCCTCAACTACTTCTAAAATATTATTTTTTTGGATGTTAGGTTTCACTGGCATTGTCTTCATGTCTTGTTAAAATCAATTGCTGAGCTCCCTCCATAGAGTTTCTGAAAAAGTAGGTCAAAAGTGGGAAAGAAAATTTGTATTTCATACAAGTTCCCAGGTGATGCTGATGTTGCTGGTTTGGGGCACATACTTTGAGAACTATTCTGAATAAGATTGAAGTAATTCAGTGAAATTGCTCTTGCTATTCATTATAATAACCAACATACCTAAAGAGAGCAATAAATAACCATCTTGGTTCTTTTTAGAAAAAACAATCCAATTAGATTTAATCTTCCAATTGATATCCTTTTCATCAATTCTACTGCTATTCTCTACATTCCCTGGATAAAAAAAAATCACCCTGAATATATAAAAATTAAAATTGGACACCATATGTTAATAAAGGGCTATTAGACAGTGAAGTGGAAGTACCCTTCTGTAGATCTTATAAATAACCCAACAATTCCAGCATCAAGTTTTAATAAACCACAATTTTGCTTATGAAATACCACACTTGGCTACTTAGTTTGTCAAGCAAAAATTTCATTGTTCAGCTTTCCTGTTTCTTGAATAACTATATGGAAAAAGCAATTCAGTTTTTCTTTTAATATTTCATATTTAGAACCGTTAATTTTAGGACAGACAATAGTGTTTCATCTGTTGTACATAGGGTCATTACAAGTTGGACATCAACTGGATGGCACCTAACAACAATTTGTAAAATCCATCTTCCCTTTAAATAAGGGTTTAAAATTATACAAAAGGAGATCAAATTTATTTTTTTAAATGATAAAGTAAATGAAAGAGCACTCTTACAGCAACTAATAAAGCATGTCTTTTAACATTTGTAAACTTGGCAGATGCTTCTTTAATACAACGTAAAAGTGTATATTGATCCTCAGTTCAGTTCATTAGTTTTAGTATGCCCTACTAAAATATCTTACTTGCATTTTTGTATCTGCCAAGATGTCAGTTCTGACATGACTCTCTTCAGGCGAAATGTGGTTAGCCTTTCCTCATTTTTCGCTGACACAGAAAATGAATAATTTCTTAACATCTTTTAGGATAATGCTGTCTGAATCATAGCAAGTTCAAGTATAAATGAGGAGCACATGTTAAGTCATCCGCAGAAAGGTGTAATTTTACAACTGGCTGAATTAGTTCAGGGCATGAAAATTTAGCAGCCAAACTAACCAATTCTAGAAGTACATCTGAATGGTGAAAAATTTGGATATACATAAAGCCCACTAGCCTCTAATGTCCTCATTTCTATTTGCGTATAACATTTGACTTTAACCTAATGTATATGCAAGTTGCTTCCTGCAATGTTAAGCATTAAGTATAATGCACCCTTATCTAGAGTATATTTGATGATTTGGGTTAGTCATTAAAATATTTAAATTGAGCACTTAAGTACAGTTTAGAAAATTATATTCTCTACATTTGAAACAACCATAAATAAAACTCTCTTTAAATTATTATGGAAGAATAATGCTAAGTGAAAAAAGCAGAATGCAAAATTGAATCTACACTGTAATTGCAACTATATAAAATTGGTTATGCATGCAAACAAGATGGGGGAAATATAGAAAATGTAAGTTATTTCTTAAAGAAGAACATTAGAAGAGTTGATTTTAAAAGCATTCTTTTTATAGTTATTTGTATAATTTTCAAAAATATTAAAACTATTTTGGGGAAGAAATTGTCTTTCTCCCCATTGATTGGATATTTTCCTATCATTGATGACAATTTAATCATCAAAACATAGAAAAGATCATTTGAGTATTAAAGAAAGAGTTGCTATCTTCTTTCCTTCAAAGAAATGTATTTTTAAAGCTAATGATGTAATCATAGATACAGTAGTGCATATTTTTACATAGACATTATTATTACCATTCATCACTAACATTACAATTATCAAAAATACTAGTCTTCCAACCAGAAGTAATCATGAAATCATAATAAAGACAAATGAACTAAATTACTGATGAAGTTGAAAGTTGCACTATTTTGATTAAACAGCCAGCAGGAATTACCAGACTAATTAACTCAGGGTCAAACTGCTGCTGAACCAAATGCCAGAACTATCTAAATCCAATACAGGCTATGCCCCGTTACTTCCCTAAGACTACGTATTTGTACTTAAGAGTAATGATCTGATGTGTTAAGAAAGTTCAACTCAGTAAAATAACTGCTGTTGAGAACTATTTGTGCCAGGGCTGTTGTCAGCAAATCACTCAAGTTCTGATAGCCAAGCTAGGACTTTTCAATCCTGAAAGCTTGAAATAATCTAGCATCCTTATAGGTAATCTATGCACAAGTAGGCCTGAGAAGGGTCCATAGTCTAATATTCATGTCCCTAATCATAGTATCATATGATGAGAAGCAGGGATGACCCAAGATATCTAAGATAATAGATTCTCATTAGGAATCCAGGATAAACTGACAGAATATTACCAGAGATGCAGGAAAAAGGAAAATAGCCCTTGAGGAGGGATTGGTCTGGAAATTGAGCTCTTCTTCCCTTCTTCATTTATTCCCTACAAGCCCCAAAATTTATCTCTAGAGTTAAGATGACGGGCACTTAAACCATTCTGGTCTAATTTGTCCCGTTCCTTTCTTGTCTTCCTTCATCCATTGTCTATACTAAATGTTTGTCTATTATACTGGTAGGGGCTGGGGTCTTGCTCAGTTGGTAGAGCACCTGCTCTGCACTGTTTAAGAACCCAAGTTCAATCCTCAGCGCTGCAAAAAATGGAAGAAGGATATGGCAATCTACTCTCAAAAACAATCCCAAAACTGTCAGCCATTGAAAACCCTAAGAGGGTCCCTATGAGTCAGACCCAATTCGGCAGCACCTAACAACAACATTACACTGGTATTTAGAGAACTTCTAGTTACTATGTCAAGCTACAAGATATAAGTACAATGTCTTAAGCTCTTAGAATGAGGATGTTAACCACTCACATCTCCATTCCCCCCAAAACTGAAAAACAACCAAAGTAGATTTACTTGCTTCAATTTAAGTAAAAGGTGGAATTGACAGGGAAACCAAATCAATATGGCACCCATTAAGTTGGACAAGATGTAATGGAGCATGAATTCACTAGTAGCGGTTTTCAACTGGAGGCATCCTTTCCAGTTGTCACAGTAAAGGCAGTTGTCACAAATGAGGAAGTAGGAAATGCTACTGGCGTCTATAGATGGAGGACAGGGATGTTGCTACAACATCCCACAAATGCACAGAATAACACCTATAGTAATTTTTCAAAGTATCTAGTCCAAAATGGCAGCAGTGCCAAGGTTGAGAAACCCTTGGTGTATACCCATTCATGAAAGCTTATAATCATCATGTCTAACTCTTAATCATCTTGACTCAACAAAACAGTCATTCACTCATGCACAATAACTACCCTCTTTTAACAGCCTGTCCAGTTTTAAAATAACATATTGGAAAATTGGGCTGTACAGAATTTGAACAGCTTTGTAGAAAGATCTCTATGGTCCCTGCTCCAATTATTCTGCAACTGCCATCCCTAAATTTCACACTGGAGAGTTAACTAGTTTCTTAAAAGATTAAAGGGTATTCATAAGGGAATTAAGCCCATCATAGCACTTATCAGAAGCTCTTTTGTGGCTATTTACATTACCTGTTTCCTCCTTGAAATTGTGAATTTCTTAGGAACATAGACCATATCTTGGTTACCTCAAGTTTATATAGTAGGTGGGTAAATATATATACTGAAGGAATATGTGGGTAATTGGGTAGAATGCTAATGAATGATGCTAATGCAGCCTAAAAGTAGTGTTTTTTAAGTAATCTTAGTTCATTTGGTCATTTTTCTTTTTTAAAAAGAGTCATTAGTTCTATTTTTGTGACTGACAGTATTTTTGTTCTCATAGTCAAGTTTTTTAAAATATAAAATATAATAAAAATTTTCAAAACTTACCTGGTATGATGGTTGAATTATGTCCTCCACAAAACATATGTTAAAATCCCAATCCCCACTATCTCACAATATTACCTTATTTGGAGGTATAGTCATTGCAAATGTAATTAATTAAGATGAGGTCATTAGGCTAACCCTTAATCCAATATGACTGGTGTTTATGTAAGGGGAACTTTGGATATAGACACTCATACAGGGATGATACCATGTGAAAATCAAGGCAAAGATGAGGTGATGCTTCTATAAGCCAAGGAATGACAAAGATTGCCAGAAAAAAAACTCAGAAACTAAGGGAGAGGCATAGAACAGTTTCTCCCTCATGGTCCTCCCAAGATACCTTAATAATGTGCTTCTAGCCTCCAGAGCTGTAGAACAATAAATTTCTTTGTTAAAGTCACTCAGTTTCTGATACTTTGTTATGGTAGCCTTTAGCCCTAGCAAAATAATATACCTTGAACATATTATATTTCTTTAGGCATAGTTGTGAGCAAACAAATGTATACAACTTACTTCGAAGTATTCTTCTTCTACATTCACATATTAACAGCAAAAACTTCTAATGTTCAGACTTTTTTTCACTACTCTGTAACACTTCTTGGAACTCTCCCCCAGATTATTCTAACAACTAATAAGGACTCAGCTGATAGGAACTTAGATTTCATTTCCTCTCCAGCTCCTACACGTGGAAAACCCATTCATCATCCTAGCTAGATATATTTTCTCCACCTCCTCAGCTCCAATGACCTTTATTTACTCTTCACTTTAGCCACATGATCATGACCAGTCCTTAGACCCAGTCACCCTAACCTCTATCACCTCTCCTACCTCTCTTTCTGGCTCCTTTAATGAAAAAAGACTTGAATTACCCTTCCATGGGGAAAAAAGGGAAATTTTTCTTAGGTTCTTTCAAAAGTATCTGGAACAAGGGAGCTTGGTGCTGTGTGGGGAAGCACACATATAAATTACCACTAGCAAGATACCAAATTTCCATGGTGATCTCTTACATCGTAATCTTGGCTGAACCATATTGGAGAATCCATTTCTCCATCTACATTTAAGACTAAAATAAAAGAAGTTTAAGCAGATCATTCCACCCCTTACCCCTTAGACTCCAACAGATTGCTCTACTTGGGGGAGTTATGTCTGTCCAAGTGCTTCTTGTCCTACCAGAAGTGTGCACAGATTGCCAGACCCATAGCAGAGAGTAGCAGAAAGCAGTCAGCAGAAGATATTCGAAAAGGGAAGCAATACAGAGAGGTGTTACCCCATGGAAGGTGAGGGGTCCACTTGCATCTTTGACCTTGATACAAATATGGCTTCTATATGGAGGTAGAGTAACCTAAATGAGAGTAAGGCCTATGCCCCCCAAGGGTTCAAGTGTATCACTAATACTTCCTTTAAATATTTTTCCTCCTTCCATCACCTCAGTGGACTTAATAATCAGTCCTAAGTATCTGATCCCGTCAGATCTCAGAAGCTAAGCAGAGTCCAGGCCTGATCTGTATATGGCTAGGAGACCACCTGGGAACACCAGGTGCTGTAGGCTTGAAAGAAGAACCTGGCAGCCCACTCCCAAACACAATCAGCCATTGAAAACCCTATGAGTAGCAGAGCAACACTGACAATAGAGCCAGGCACGGCGCAGTGTCAGGGAGTGCTTCCTCTGTCATTCTCTCTGTTGAATCCAACATGACAGCTCCTAACAACAACAAGGGGCTGGGATTTAGCTCAGTTGGCAGAGTGCCACTCTGCCGTCTCTGAGGTCCTGGGTACAATTGCCAGCACCACAAAAAGTGGGAGAAGGACATGGCAATCCACTCCCAAGTCAATCTGAAAAGAATCAGCCATTGAAAAATCCTATGAGGGTTGCTATGAGTCAAACACAACTTCATGGCATCTAACAACAACAACAACAACAAGGTCAACTTGCGGGAGGAGATCTTTCTCAACAGAAAAGCAAAGTAGAGAATAAGGTAAGTCCTTCTGACCCTTTCTTGCCATTGTCTCTGTATTTCCATCTTGGACAAGTGAATTGGATTTTCAGGCCCTCAGGTTTCCTCTCCGGCCTTTCTACTTTGTTTCCCCTTCCAATCCTCCCTTCTCACTGACATTTCTTCTAGTGCTTCCCTCTGTGCTGTCACTCTTATGTTCTCTATGCCCACATAGCTCTTTCCCTCCCATTCTCTTCATCAACCACATGAATTCACTAGCTACTTGACTAGGTATTAATTTGTTTTTGAAGCCATTCGTGATCCCCTGGCTCTGGGTTGTTGTTGTTGTTGTTGTTAGGTGCCATTGAGTCAGTGTCTGATTCATAGGGACCCTACGTATAACCAATGAAACACTATTGTCAGTGCTTCTCTGCTATTCATAGGGTTTTCTACAGCTGATTGTTTTTCAGGAGTGGATTGCCAGGTCCTTCTCCCAAGCCTTCAACACCTGGTGTTCCCAGGCAGTCTCCCGTCCAAATACTAACCAGGCCCGACCCTGCTTAGCTTTCGAGATCTGACAGGATGAAATAGCACAGTGGTATGGCTATAGGTGGCTCTGGGTTAGGTAACCCCAAATTTTTGTTCTCAGAGTATTTACTGATATATACCATTGTCATTATTACCATCATATTATATTGAAAACATCTGCTTAGAAGAGGTATGTCTCTTCCTCTGGACTCCAAGGTATTTGAGGGCAAACCTGCTGTGTTAATTACTTTATTCTCTGTACCTCCTGGTATAAAGAATGTATACAATAAATATTTAACTGAATTAATGGAAGATATTGTAAGAGAATTTTAACATATGTTCACTTTTTCCATCACTCAACATACAGTTATCAAGCATCTACTACATGCTTGGTATATAAAAAGATATTCAATTATATCCTTTTATTCCCTGTAGGAGTGCTTTCCTCACGTAAAAATTTTGACCTTTGCAAATATTTAGCACAAGACTATTTTATTGCAGTTAAAATAAAACTTAAAATATTCCCCTACAATCAGCTGTGCATTAGCATGCACTAACCTAATTAAAAAGCAAGAACTGTAACAGGAGAAAGGAGATGGTCCATACATGGATTGCAAAGAAATAAAAGAACTAAGTCATACAATAAAAAGGAGACTTTCTATTTCATAAAGGTCAAACGAACATTGTCAAACTAGCTTTTCTATTGGGGTCCTAGTTACAAGATTAGAAATGTATCATTTTTAAAACCACATTTAAATATATTTTTCTCTTAGTAAAGAAAAAAATGCCCTTTTAAGTAACAGAAAACAGATTCTTTTCTCAAGTTTCAACCTTCAAATAGGCCAAGATCACAAAGCGTCTTATCATTATGTGTATACTTGGTTCTCAGTAACCAGAATAGGTTTGTCCAAAAGCTCTTATTGAGAATGTTTAGCCATTTTGTTACTTACAAATTAAGTTGTTCTGGAGAATAAAGAGGCGAGAGTCTACTTTTTAGTCAAATTGGAAAAAAAAAAAAAAAGTAAGTGCCCCAGGACAAACACATTTGTTTGAGGGTAGAATAGAGGATTCTCAGCGGCTTAAAACTTCATTTTATTGTTGTTAGGTGCCATTGAGTCAATGTCTGACTCATAGTGACCCTGTGTATAACCAGTGAAACAGTATTGTGCTTCTCTGCTATTCATAGGGTTTTCAATGGCTGATTGTTTTTTAACAGTGGGTTGCTGGGTCCTTCTCCCAAGTATACAGCACCTAGTGTTCCCAGGTGTTCTCCTATCCAAGTACTAACCAAGTCCAGCCCTGCTTAGTTTCTGAGATTTGATGGGATTGGACACCACAGTGGCATGGCTGTAGGCTAAAACTTCATTTTGGAATTCAAAAATTAAACCAATATTAAATTGTGAATCTATTTATGGTAAGAATCATAACTTTCCTCTGTATGTTCCAAAAACATAGCATGTCATTCATTGAAATGGATAAATTATTCTCCTCAAATTACCATTCAAATCACTATAAATTGTCTTTCTATATGAAAAGGACAGAGTAAGGAAATTTTGAGGAAGCAAAAGAGTTTCCATCCTCCATAAGTTTCTTTTTATTCTGCCCATGAAAACCGGGGCAAAAACCTACTATTTGTATGAAAAGAGGCTTCTTTCTGATATGTAGTATCTGAGTAGTAAGCAGAGGGTAGCTAGGAAACCACTCAAAATTTTATTTTTATTATTATTATTATTATTATTATTATTATTACTATTCCACTAGAGAATGCTATTTGGACAAATGATAAAATGATTGACCCATTCTTCCTACTCCCCTAATGAATCTACCTCCAATCCTTTTCACAGGTTGGGCTAGACCTTGTCTTATGGCATAACCAATTGCTGCTTATTTGATTATTCACGTCTCCATTTTATCACCCATTTGTTACCATATATTATATTCCCGTATCACAGTTATAAGTACTATTGATGGTTACAAAGAATTGCAAAAATATAGATCTTGCCTTTGAAGAATTTGCATAGTCTAAGAAGATATACAGAACAACTAGAAGTAGAGGATGAAAGGATCTCACTAAGTTACAAAGACTGCCTCTGGTCTTGAACTTGCAATCCTCCTGCCTCCGCCTCCCGAGCCGCTGGGATTACAGGCATGCGTCACCATGCCTGGCTCTTCTGAAAATTCTTGCAAAACCATCCAGCTCAGTGCAAAGAGAAAGCAGGAAGGTAGGACCTGCCGGGGGCCTCCTCTCAAGCTGTTTCTTTCTTAACTGTACAGGCATTTCCAAGAGTCTGGAGTCGGTTCTGTCCCTGGGCCCTCGCCCCACAGGGGGTGGTTCAAGCCCCCCTGAACTTCAACATGTGAGAGCTGTGCTCCACGCCCACCTTTTATCTCTGGCTCCTCTTCTCAGCCCAGCCAGCCCTGTAGGGCTCCCACACAGTCATCGCCCTGGGGTGCCTGCAGCCGGTAAAGCCACCGCCCTCTCTGAAGGCCTCTCGCCTTATCCCACGTGGCAGAGTAAGATTATAGAGGTGAGCTCTCATTAAAATGGCCGAGTGTCCAGAAGCTGGGATTTAGCTCAGTTGGTAGAGCGCTGCGCTGCAGTCTCTGAGGTCCCGATTTCAATTCCCAGCACCACAAAAATGGGAGAAGGGCCTGGCAATCCACTCCCAAGGCAATCACCAAACAGTCTGCCATTGAAAACCCTATGAGGGTCGCTATGACTCGACTATGAGTCGAATACCGACTGGATGGTACCTAACAACAACAACAAGAAGTAACAAATCAGGGAAATTAATGATCATAAACTGTTTGGCCTCTGAACTCCTTTACATTCTTAATGTTATTAAGGACCCCTGAGAGCTTTTAACTTTGTGGGTTGTATCTATTAATACAAAGTATAAGTATTAAAACAGTATTGCTGGTGAGAATGTAAGTTAATTTAGCCACTAAGGGAATCAGTATGGAGGTTCCTCAAAAAACTAAAAATAGAACTACCACATGACTCAGCTTTACCACTCTGAGCATATATACAAGGAATATAAGTCAAAATACCATAGAGACCCATGCTTATCCATGTTATTGTGGCTCTATTCACAATAGCCAAGAAATGGAATTAATCTAGGTGTCCTTCAATGGATGGAAGGATAAAGAAAATTATAAAATTTATATATGCACACATACACACACATATATGTATATGTATATATTCACTTAGCATCATGCTCCATCCATTTTCCAGCAAATGCCATAATTTCATCATTCTTTATGGCTGAATAAAATTCCATGGTGCATATATAAATATATATGTGTGTATGCATATACATATATATGTATATGTATGTATATATGTGTATATACATATATATGTATATGTATATATGTACACATATATACATGTATACATACATGTGAATAAAATTCCATGGCACATATATATGTGTGTATACATATATACATATACATATACATATACATATACATGTATACACATATATGTGTGTACATATATACATGTATGTATATGTATGTATATATGTATTATGTATGTATGTATATATGTACCATGGAATTTTATTCAGCCATAAGGAATGATGAAATTATGGCATTTGCCAGAAAATGGATGGAGCTAGAGATCATGATGTTAAGTGAAATAAGTCAGACCCAGAAGTACAAATATTTCATGTTTTCTCTCTTATGTGAATGTTAGATTCCAATATATATTCAATATTTTAATATATATCATCAAAGTAGAAGGAGGATTATGTAAGGGGAAAAAGGAACTAAAGAGAAGGGGATAATAGGGGCAATGGGGGAAAGGAAGAGAAATATCACATTTTCCTCTCAAAGGCAAAATCTGGATATATATAAATATAAATATAAATGTATTTTATTAGTATTTTTAGTTAATGTACAACTTAATGGGTTTCATTATGAAATTTCTACACATTTATATAATTGTACACTACTCATGTTCATCTCCTTCATTACCCTCTCATGACACCCTTCAACTAATTCCCTTCCTCCCCAATGGTCCCCTTCTGTTTGCATATCTTGTTTGTATATAAATGTATGGAAACTTCATAGTGAAACCCATTAAGTTGTACACTAACTAAAAAATACTAATAAAAAAAGAAAATATGGCTTACAAAGGATTATATTCTAATTTTTGTCAAACACGCCATGTGGCCTCTGGAAAAAATAACAGTGAAAGGGGAATAATGTGTTCGTGTTGTTATGAAAATTGTTTTGACTTCACAAACTCCTTGGAAGGATCATTGAGACTTTCATAAGTCCCCAGACCTCACTCTGAGAATCTCTGGTGAAAAAATACAAGTGTATTCCTCATCAAAAATAGCTGTAAAAGAGTGACATGAATTTCCTATAAAGGAAAAATAAATCTTGGGGAACAGAGTCAGAAATCAGAAGCATAAAGAACATTTGCCACTTGAAGTAATGCTAGCAGGCTTATGAATATGCCAATCATTCTACTACTTGCACTACTATGTGATAAAGCTTTTCTCCATTTTATTTGAAATAAAAGTATCATACATCATGGAATTTCAGAAGAGCAGAAACTTATGTCCACACGAAAATCTCTGTATAAATGTTCATAGCTAATTGTCATTACATATTAATTAAAAATTCTGTCTTTTTCTTCTTTCATTCGTCCTACTCTGTAAAAGATGTAAGGTGATAGATGTGTAAGCAAAACTGATTTAATAATTGCATAATGGATATATCAAACGACTTATTACTCTGTACCCCACAAACATCTATAAATAAAAAATGTTTGTAGCAGCTTTATTTGTAATTTCTCAAAAGTAGAAGCAACCAAAATGTCCTTTAATTGGTGAATGGTTCAATAAAATATACTACATCCACACTGTGGAATATCACGCAGAAATAACAAAGGAACAAACTCTTGATACATGCGACAACCTGGATGGCTCTCTGAGTAAGAAAAAAAAATCCAGTCTCAAAAGGTTACTACCTGATCCCAGTCACATAATATCCTGTAAACAAGTTCACAAACATGAAAAACAGATTCGTGGTTGCCAGTACTTAAGGATCATGGCAAGGGAGGGAATGGGGACAGGAAGGAGAGGTAGCAGGATGAAGACTTTTGTGCTGATGGAATAGTTTCGTGTCTTGATTATGTGGTGCCTACATGATAGAGAGGGAGAAGGACCCAGCAACCCACTCCCAAAAATCAATCCGCCATTGAAAACCCTATGAACAGCAAAGAAGCCCTGACAATAGTGTTTCGCCTATTGTACTCAGGGTCGCTACGAGTTGGATACTGACTCAATGGCACCTAACAACAACAACAACAACATGATAGAGAGCTATATACACACATTTTACCAATGTCAGTTTCCTTATTTTGGTATTGTTCTACAGTTATCTACAATGGAGGCATCAAAGGAAACTGAGTACACTGGACCTCTCTGTACTACTTCTTCAGCTTCCTGTGAATCTATAATTATTTTCATATTAAAAAGTACACATTTATGTGCACACACATGTATATCCTTATTCTGTCAGCTGATGGGACATAGAAGCAGTAACACTCCAGCAGTAACAAGCACACTTAGCACCCAAATCTCAGTTTCCAAAACCATTCTCCAACATGAAGAACCAAGACTACTTGGAATAATGGCTGAAATACATAAGATGACTCTGGAACATCTTGTAGCACCAAAAAGCAAAAACAGAACACCCCACACTGATGGGGAAATGTGAAAGCACCACAGAAGCCAGCTAAAATTTGCCAATGGCAAAGCTGGAAAAACTTGAGCAACAAAATAATGTAGTATAGGATTACTCCCAGAGAACAAAATAAAAAACTATGAGTCCACTGATATTACTAAATTATTGGGAAAAAATAACAGAGAAGAGAAAATTCTCCCACGCAGAATGCCAAATAATTTATGTCGGTATTCTTCCTGCACAGAGGTAAAGCCTACCTCCGGCTCCTTGCGTGTTGACTATGCATGCTAACCCCCACGTGTCTGTCAGCTTGTCATGCTGTGGGGGCTTGCAGGTTGCTGTGATGATGAAGCTCATGCCACCAGTACTTCAGATACCAGGGCCACCCATGGTGGACAGGTTTCAGTTGAGCTTCCACACTAAAACAGACTAGGGGAAAGGACCCAGCAGCCTACTCCTGAAACAATTAGCCATTGAAAATCCTACAAATAGCAGAGAAGGACTGTCAGATATAGTCCCAGAAGATGAGCATCCCCTCCCAGGTAGGAAGGCATGCAAGAAACAACTGAGGAAGAGTTGCCTCCTCAAAGTAGAGTTGACCTTAATGATGGGAAAGGAGTAAAGTCCTTGGGACCTCCCTTTGCTGTTGTGGCATGAATCAAAATGAGAAGAAACACAGTGACTGCAACAGTGGGCTCAAACATAAAAGACTGTGTGCATGGCACAGTGCTCGGTAGTGTTTGGTTCCACGCTACTTAGGTTCACTATGAGTTGGATCTGAGTCGATAGCACCTAACAACAACATGCATACTAACTTCCTGACATCAAATGTTTGCTACACATAGTGACTTCCTTCCAAATAGTGCAATATACAAATGGGGTAAGAAAGAGTAACTTTATAGTAGGAAAACCTGACAAACTCTCCTTCAGAAGGTGACCAAGATTCATCTCAACAATGATAAATCATGTTGATAATACAGACCCCTGTTATAAGATGAAAATGGCCCTTAGATCTGTGGTCTTCCTCCCCAAGACCCATAGTCCCAGTCTAATTATAAGAAAAACAGATAAGCCTAACTGAAGGATACTATACAATATACCTAACACTCCTCAAAATTGCTTAAGACACCAAAAACAAAGAAACTCTGAGAAACTCTCAGAGTCAAGAGGAGCCTTGAGGAGACATGAAAATTAAATGTTGTGTCCTGGATGGGATCCTGGAACAGAAAAAGACATTTGGTAAAAACTAAAAGCATCTGAATAATGTTAATAACAGTGCATCAACTTTGGTTCATTAAATACAACAAATGTCTCATACTCAACAAGATATTAATAGAAGAAATTAGGTAAAGGGTACATGGGAACTCTCTGTATAATTTTTGCAACTTTTCTGTAAGTTTGAACTGTTCTAAAATTAAAATTTTACTTTTTTAGTTCCTTTCACCTAAAGCTATCTGATTTATACTACTTGGCATCACCTCATTGATCTATGTAGTATGACCAAAAACTATGGTGAATGTTTAAATTTTAAAAATTATTACAGTAAAAGATTGTTGTTGCCATCAAGTTGGTGTCCAATTCATAGCAACCCAATGTACAACAGGTGAAACACTATTATCAGTGCTTCTCGGCTATTCATAGAGTTTTCAATGGCAGATTGATTTTTGGGAGGGGGTTGCCAGGTCCTTCTCCCAAGCCTACAGCACCTGGTGTTCCTAGGCAGTCTCCCATCCAAGTACTAACCAGGCCCAACCCTACTTAGCTTCCGAGATCTGACGGGATCCAATGCCACGGTGGTATGACTACAGGCACAACAAAAGATATATTGCTATTAATCCCCCCAAAAATGCTCCTGCTGGCTTTGAACACCCTATCCCTTTGTTCTTGGCACTTTCTGAAGCCGTTTTGGAAGTCCTCTTTTGTGAGTGTCTTTAGTTGTGCTGCCATGGCTGCCTTAATGTCCTGAATCAACTCAAAACTTTTACCTTCCGTGATCATTTTGATTTGGGAAAAGAGCCAGACATTGCATGGTGCCAGATCCAGTGAATAAGGTGGCTAAGGACACACCACAATGTTTTAACTGGACAGAAATTACTGTATCAGAAGCAATGTGTGAAATGGAGCATTGTCATGATGGAGGATGAAACTAAAGGTACTCATGAAAGAGAACTTCCAGAACTGCTTCTGAAAGTGGCAAGAATGGTGGGATAAGT
>VMDO01014960.1:10727-52887 GCA_007922755.1 Pedetes capensis | reverse complement strand
GTTAACACCTCCAGTGCTGCATCTGTTTGTTGAAACATCTCTATTGGTATCCCATCAATTCCTGGAGCCTTGTGTTTCGCCAGTTCTTTCAAGGCAGCTTCCACTTCGTCCTTCAACACCATTGGTTCCTCTTCATATGCAACCTCTTGGAATGGTTGGTCATCTACCAATTCTTTCTTGTATAATGACTCTGTGTATTATTCCCATCTTCTTTTGAGGTTTCCTGCATCATTTAATATTTTCCTTGTAGAATCTTTCACTACTGCCACTCGAGGCTTGAATTTTTTCTTCACTTCCTTAAGCTTGAAAAACACAGAGCATGTTCTTCCCTTTCGGTTTTCTTCCTCCAGCTCCTTGCACATGTCATTATAATATTTGTTTTTATCTTCTTGAGCTGCCTTCTGAAATCTTCTGTTTAGTTCCTTAACTTCATCATGTCTTCCTTTTGCTTTAGCTGCTCGATGTTCGAGGGCAAGGTCCAGTGTCTCTTTTGACATGTAATTTGATCTTTTCTTTTTTTCTTGTCTTTTTAAGAACTTTTTGTTTCCTTCTTGAATGATATCTTTTATGTCATGCCACAATTCTTCTGGTCTCCTGTCCTTTGTGTCTAATGCATTAAACCTATTTTTGAGGTGGTCTCTGAACTCAGGTGGGATATACTCAAGGTCATACCTTGGCTCTCGTATACTTGTTCTAATTTTCTTCAGCTTCAGTTTGAACTTGCATATGAGTAGTTGATGGTCTGATCCACAGTCAGCACCTGGTCTTGTTTTGACATTTTGTACAGAGCTTTTCCATCATCTCTTTCCACATATGTAGTCAATTTGATTCCTGTATGTTCCGTCTGGTGAAGTCCATGTGTATAGTCTCTGTTTATGATGTTGAAAAAATGTATTTGTAATGAAAAGGTCATTGGTCTGACAAAATTCTATCATGCGATCTCCAGCTTCGTTTCTGTCACCAAGACCATATTTTCCAACTACTGGGCCTTGTTCTTTGTTTCCAACCTTTGCGTTCCAGGCACCAGTGATTATCAGTATGTCTTGATTGCATGTTTGATCTATTTCAGATTGCAGAAGCTGATAGAAGTCTTCCCTTTCTTCATTTGTGGCCTTAGTGGTGGGTGCATAAATTTGAATAATAGTCATATTAACTAGCCTTCCTTGTAGGCATATGGATATTATTCTATCACTGACAACATTGTATTTCATGACAGATCTTGAAATGTCTTTTTTGATGATGAATGCAACCCCATTTCTCTTTAGTTTATCATTCCCAGCATAGTAGACCATATGGTTATCTGACTCAAATGGCCTATGCTGGTCCATTTTAGCTCACTGATGCCTAGAATGTCAATGTTTATGTGCTCCATTTCTCTTTTAACAATTTCTAACTTGCCTAGATTCATACTACGTACATTCCATGTTCCAATTATTAATGGTGTTTACAGTTGTTTCTCCTCATTTTGAGTTGTGCCACATCAGCAAGTTGAGCACCCTGGGGTTTTACTCCACTTCCATCATCACGGTAGACTCTATTTGGAGGAGGCAACTCTTCCCCAGTAGTCTTTTGAGTGTCTTCCAGCCTGGGGACCTCATTTTCAGGCACTATATCTGACATTGTTTCTTTGCTATCCATAGGGTTTTCAATGGCTGGTTGTTTTGGGAGTGGCTCGCCAGGTCCTACTCCCTAGTCTGTCTTAGTCTGGAAGCTCAGCTGAAAACCTGTCCATCATGGGTAACTTTGCTCATGTCTGAGGTTACAGTGGCAGAGCTCTCAGCCTCATTGCAACACGCAAGCCCCCATGGCAAACTGACAGACGTGGGAGGGCTCTGATGGTAAAATAATTAATACAAGGACGCATATATAGCATAAGAAAAAGAGAAGGAGAATAGAAAGAGGGAAGAGAGTAAAACAAGAAAGGAAGAAAATAAAAAGAAAAAGAAAATTTAAAAAACCTCACTCATACACGCTCTCACCCATGTATAAAATTGCTTATAGTCAGGTGCAGTGGTATACACCTGCATTCCCAGCAGCTTGGGGGCGGAGGCAGGAGGATCGCAAGCCCAAGATCACAGGCAGCCTGCACAACCCAGCGAGACCCTGTGTCAAAAAGTAAAAAAAATATGGGCTGGGGGCGCAGCGCGGTGGTCCAGCACCTACAAAGCAGGCAGGCGCAAGACCCTGGTTTCAAACCCCTGTACAAAACAACAAAAATGAACAACAACAAAAAACCAAACCAAACCAAGACAAAACAAAACAAACAAAAAAACCCCAAGAAACAAAAAAAATAAAAAATAAAAAAATAAAAACAAAAACAAAAACAAAACCATGCATACAAGCTCGCACACACAAATAAAACACTTCTAGTTAGGTGCGGTGGTGCACGCCTGCAATCCCAGCGGTTTGGGGGTCGGGGACAGGAGGACCACAAGCCCGAGATCAGAGGCAGTTTGTGCAACCCAGCAAGCCCCTGTCTCAAAAAGTAAAAAAATATGGGCTGGGGACGCAGCGCGGCGGTCCAGCACCTACAAAGCAGGCAGGTGCAAGACCCTGGATTCAAATCCTCATACAAAAAACAAAACAAAACGAAACAAAAGAAACCCTCGTATGTTCTTGTAGGTGCACTGTGGGCACCCAGTTGCACTGGGTGAAGTTGATACTGCAGGAAGCAGTGCTCCCTCCAGAACTCAAGATGGCAGTATTTTCACACAATCTGCAGGAGCAATCTGTTTTAGTCTATAGAGATTTTTCCGATTAGGTAGAAAATGGCAGATTGCCCCACAAAGCATGGAGGGAATATGGCTGCTACCATGGATTTTTTTTTTCTTTTCTTTCTTTCTCTCTTTTTTTATTGCAGGGCTTTCCGCCCACTTGGGAGACCACTTAGGAGGACCAAATCCTCTTGTGGGTGGGATGATATACAACCCCCCAGAGAGAGTCTGTAGTAGGTCTGCCATGCACGGCGATTGCACTCGAAACTGTTCTTATTGTGTTTAATTGTCCAGCAAGACTCTGCCAGAAAGGCGCACTCTGTCCGCATGGCGCTCAGCTGCCTCCGCAGACCTCACCTTTCTCCACAGTGCAGTGGGATGACTTAGGATCCCCTCTGGTGTGTCTGGGGTCCAGGCATATGTGTGCCCGTATGTCTGTGGAGATTGCGTCTGCATGACTGTCCCGCCACAACAGAAGGGAGGGAGCCGCGTTTCAGCTCTGGATGTGTACCGCTGGCACTGGTTTCCCAGTTCCCTCCGCGATTACTCCCCGTACCCTCAAGTATCTGCTCTCATGGCTCTGATTCCTATTTTCTTGCACGAGGTACCTACAACAGCCCAGCATCTCAGGCTGCGGGACGTATGTCGCTAAAGATGGCAATTCCGTGTGCCACCTCAAAACTGAGTCACGCGAAACTTGCAGTTTGTGTCCTGTGGGCAGGGTGACAGTGTGATGTCAAGGTTGCATTCTGTGTTGGGTCCGGCTCCCGTGGGTGTGTGGGCGAAGTCCCCTCCGAGTCTCCGGGATTCTATCCTGCCGTCTGCGTGAAGGCGAAATGGCAGAATGGCGGTCCTGCTACTGACCTCTGTGTAGCTCCTCCGAAGCCAAATGCTCGATTTCAGTGTCCATCCAGTTTCATCCTCTGTCTCCCAATCTAAACTATCACTGTTTCAATCTATTCAGTTTGAGTTCTAAACCCCTAATCCAGGCTTCCCTTTACTCTGGGACAGAAGGCGCGTGTTATCTGTCCGCCATCAAATGTAATTAGAGAATTAAAAATTAGAACAACAATGAGGTGCCACTTCACACCTATTAGAATTCCCAAAATCCAATACCTTACCATCCAAAATTCCCATGACAATGTTAAGCAGCAGGAAATCTCATTCATTTCTGATGAGGATGCAACATGATATATCCGCTTTGTTAGAAAGTTTGCCAGTTTCATTTCTTTAATTTCAACTTTTTAAATTATAAATTGACAATTTATCTTGTATATGTTGTTGTTGTTGTTGTTGTTGTTGTTGTTGTTGTTGTTGGGTGCTGTCAAGTTGGATCCAACTCATATCAACCCTGTGTACAACACAACGAAACACTACCCAACACTGTGCCATACACACAATCTTTTTATGTTGAGCCCAATATTGCAGCCACTATGTTTCTTCTCACTTTGAGTTGTTCCACATAAGCAAAAAGAGGTCCCAGGGGCTTTACTTCATTCCTATCATTAAGGTCAACTCTACTCTGAGGAGACAATTCTTCCTAAGTCATTTTTTGAATGCTTTCTAGCCTGGGGGAGGGGGGCTAATTTTCCAGCACTATATTTGACAGTGCTTCTCTGCTGTTTATAGGGTTTTCAATGGCTAATTGTTTCCAGAGTGGGCTTCTGGGCCTTTCTTTCTAATCTGTCTTAGTCTGGAAACTCAGCTGAAACCTGTCCACCATGGGTGGCCTTTCTGGTATCTGAAATACTGGTGACATAGCTTTCAGCATCACAGAAGTATGCAAGTCCCACAGCAGGACAAGCTGACAGACACGTGGGGGATAAAATATATATATATATATATATATATATATATATATATATATATATATATATGTATATTTATGTATATATATGTATATTTATGTATATATATAGTATAAAATGTGATGTTGCAACTTATGAATATAATGTTGCATAAATAAATCCAAATTAACATACTGAACACTACAAACACTTATTTTTCTAGCAAGAACATTTGAAATTTACTTTGTTAGAGATTTTGAAATATCCATTACTATTGTTTTACATATTTTGCACATGCTGTCAGGGAGGACCAATCCCTGGAGGACATCATGTTTGGGAGGGTGGTGGGTCAACGAAAAAAAGGAAGACCCTCAACTGGATGGATTGACACAGTGTCTGAAACAATAGGCTTAAATATAAACAAGATTGTATCCCTGGCACAGAGTCAGAGAGTGTTTTATTCTGTTGTACATAGGGTCGCTATGAGTCAGACTCGACTCAATGGCACCTAACAATAACAACATTAATTACTATACTTAGAATATTTAAAACTAAAAATATATTATTTCTTCTATCTAATTGAGGCTTTGGATCCTTGAGTATAATATCCCCCTTACCCATTCCCCCCGTTAGTGACTTTTTGTCAGTGTGACAAAATAACTTAAAAGAACTTAAAAGAGAAAAATAACTTAAAAGAAGAAAGGTGTAGTTTGACTATAGTTTCAGAGGTTTTAGTCCATGCTGGCTGGCTCTGTTGCTGGGCTTATGTGGGGAGTACATTATGGTGGAAGAGCATGGTGGAGCTGAGCTATTCTTCTCAAGGTGTCCAGGAAGCAGAAAGCAAGACAGAGAGAGACTCAGGACAAGACGCAGCCCAGAAGGACATGGTCTCAGTGAGCCACTTCCTCCAACAAGGACCCACCACTGAAAGTTTCCATCACTTCCCAATAATGCCAGCAAATTATGCATCCATCAGTGGATTACTCCATTGATTAGTTCAGGACCCTCATGACCAGTCATCTCTCAATAATGGAATCCACCAGCTAGGGACTGAGTCCTCAACAGGTGAGCATTTTGAAGGAACACTTCATATCTAAACCATAACACCCCAACTAATCCCTTATCTCTGGCAGTTTCTTATAAAACTAAACATACTCTTACTATATGACCCAGCAGTCACACTAATTGATGTTTATCCAAATGAGTTGAAAACTTATTTCTGCAGAACGACCTGTACACAGATGTTTAGTGCAGACTTGTTCATAATTGTCAAACCTGGGAATAACCAAGATATCCTTCAGTAAGTGAATGAATAAACTGGTGCATTCTCACACTGGGGTATTTTTCACTCCTAAAAAGAAACAAGTTATTAGGCCATGGAAAAAAGAACCTTAAATACATATTATTACAATGAAAGGATCCAGTCTGAAAAGGCTTTACACTGTATCATTCCAACTATTTGACATTCTGGAGAAGTCAAAACTATGGACTTAGTACAAAGATCCGTGGTTCCTAGAGTTTAGGAGTTAAGGAGGGATGAAAAAGAAGAACACAGAAGATTTTTAATCCAGTGCAACTGTTCTGTATGATAAAATTATGGTGGATACATATCACTGTGAAACCTATAAAATCTATAACACCAAGAGAAAACTCAAAGGAAAACTGTGGAATCTGCATAATAATAATACCTCAATATGTCCACTGATTGTAAATATACCTCAGTAATGAGGGATGTGGATGGTAGGGATGTTGTACATGTGTGGAGACTGAGGATATATTAGAACCATTTGTACTTTCTCCTCAATTTTGATATGAACCTAAAATTGCTCTAAAAATAAAGTTTGTTTATGATAATAAAATCTAGTTGAAGAAAGACTACACTGCCAAATACAAGCAAACTTTTTTTAAACTTTCACTACAAAATAATTTATTACAACAGCTTCAGCACAAGACTCCTATGTACAAGCATATGGCACTCCTGACTACCCTACTAGGGAATTTTTTTCTTGCCCCTTGACTTGTGGATCTCCTCTATGAAATCTTTCAGATACTGGATCTCCTTGGCCAGAGAATCTGCCTTCTCTTTCAGAGCCTCATTCTTCTTTCCTAGCTCTTTGCACTCACTAGTGAGGGGCTCCTGCTCTGCCCGCTTTTTCTGCTGGTACCTAGTTCTTACTGTCTTTTTTGTCCCATTTTTTCAGCTTCTTATCTAGCTTCTCAACCTTTACTTTTGTTACCACCTTCTCTTCAGGATGATCATAGAGTTTGGGACAGGGACACCCATGAGAGACACCTGAAGATGACAAACTCCTACTTGGAGAGCTGATGAGCTATGCTGGAGAGAGCCCAAGTAAGACTCAGGGCTCATATGTCATTATCTGACAGGGTATCTTCCTCCTTTATACACTTTGGGATCATGGCCATGCAAGCAGGAGAGTCAGGCTTCCCATCTTTGGAGCTAGCCACTTCACTGCTGAGCTCTAATCTAAAGGAATGGTCTGGAATGGTGGACAGTGTCCCTAGGGAAAGGGGAAGAAATTGCAAGAAGGTAAAAGGGGCAATCTGGTTTGTTTTGTTAAATTTTATGGGAGGCGGCCAATTGGATTCTCTGTGGGGGGTGCTCCTTATTAGTTTCTTGGACTAGCTGGGTAAAGAGATCACATGTGTCATCCAACATGGCCAAAAGCTCATCTGGCATGGTTCCCAGGTCATCTATAGGCAACAGAGCATCAAAAGTCAAACTCCTTCACATCTATTTTCTCAAAAATCCAATCTGTTCTGGAGAAGGCATCCTCCTTGCTGGTGTCTGAGGCACCGACCAACCCATCCATAGCGAGCCATTCTGAGAAGCCTGCTAGAGCAAGTGAACCAGACATTTCCATTCATGACTGCATCCTGGAAATGTCAGTTCTGTCACTCTGATCCTTTATTGGGCTTCCTTGTCCAAGGAAGTTGCTGGATTTTCAGATTTATGAACTTAACCTGACATCTTCAGCTTCAGTCTAAGAGAAAGAATCTGATTGGCCCAGCCAGGGTCACATGTTCATCTCTGATCCAATTAAAAGTGAGTGTCTGTTTGGGGATGAGGTCCAAACACAGTGCACCAGGGTCTAGTAGTAGCAGACACCCCAGAAAATGGTTGTTTTCATCAGTTTTTCCTTGTGACAAAGTACCAATGAGAAACAACTCAAGGCAGGAAGGATTTATTCTAGCTAGCTCAGTTTTGGAGGTTCCAGTCCATGGTTGGCTGGCTCCATCATTTCTGGGCCTGGGTGAGGGGAGGCATAACATCAGGGCAGGGAAATGTACGCTAGAGCAAAGCTGCTCACTTCACGCAGACAGAAGGCTGAAAGATGGAGTGTAGGGTGCTAGGGACAAGACACATCCACCCCTCAAACCACATCTTCACTGGCCTACTTCCTCCAACCAGGCCTCTTCTCCTAATAGCCCATTCAGCTATGAACTCCTCAATGGAGTAATCCCCTGATGACATTAGCACCCTTGTCCTCTGTTCCAGTCAATTCTCAATAGTGCCACCAGTCAGGGACCATGGCCAGGGAGCAAGCTTTCACCACAGGAAGCTTTGGGGACATTTTATATCTAAACCATAAGTGCTGATCCTGCACATGGTGCTCAGAAGTCCAAGGACAGAATTCCTCCTCAAAGAGGCATACACTCAGTTTTCACATAGCATAGCAAGGACCTGTGTTGTTGTTGTTAGGTGCCGTCAAGTCGGTATCCAACTCATAGCGACCCTCTGTACAATAGGGGAAACACTATTGTCAGTGCTTCTCTGCTGTTCATAGGGTTTTCAATGGCAGATTGATTTTTGGGAGGGGGTTGCCAGGTCCTTCTCCCAAGCCTACAGCTTCTGGTGTTCCCAGGCGGTCTCCCATCCAGGTACTAACCAGGCCTGACCCTGCTTAGCTTCCAAGATCTGACGGGATTGGATGCCACAGGGATATGGCTGCAGGCTGTGTAGTTGTTATTAATGATCAAACTTTACATTAGTTACCTCCATTATATGTGAAGTGCCTCTCCAGGGAAGAAAGGACCAAACTGAGGATGCCCAGGGGAGCCAGTTATTGTTGGAGGCTTTGGAAAGAGAGACAGAAGGAGGAAGGATATTGATAGTGCATTTGAGCCAAGTTTTATTTGATGATTTCCCACATATTTATATTCATTAGGGAATAATTCCCAGTCAGAAGCCTGTGTGACCTCATCACCATGCATTGGACCCCCTTTCCTCCTTCTCTCCCTCCTTCCTTTCTTTTTTTCTTCTTTTTAATTTTTTATTTTTTTTGAGGTAGGGTCATACTATGTACCTCAGGCTACCTCAAATTTGTGATCCTCCTGCCTCAGCCTCCTGAGTGCTGGAATTACAGGTGTGTGCCACTATGCCTGTCATGAACTGTGTTTCTTGCAGTGCTGGGAATTGAACTCCGGTCCTCAGAGACTGGAGTGCAGTGCTCTACCAACTGAGCTAAATCCCAGCCCATGAACTGTGTTTCTTTAAAAGGTGCTCAATAGCTCAAATGCGGATAAAAATGGCTGGGAGATGCACTTGTGAGGCAAAAGGAATATGTTAGACAGCACATCCCAATCCTGATTTGGAGATTTGATGAATCCCTGCTATTGCTGTTTTTAGGTGCTGTCAAGTCAGTGTCCAAATCATAGTGTCCCTACGTATAACAGGTGAAACGCTATTGTCAGTGCTTCTCTGTTCTCTGCTGTTCATAGGGTTTTCAATGGTGGACTGATTTTTGGGAGTGGGTTGCTGGGTCCGTCTCCCAAGCCTATAGCACCTGGTGTTTCCAGACGGTTTCCCATCCAAGTACTAACCAGGCCTGACCCCGCTTAGCTTCGGAGATCTTGGGATCAGACACAACAGTGGTATGGCTGCAGGCATTGAATCCCTAGAGTCATCTAAATAAGAAGTAGTCAAACTTTAGACTTTTGAAGAAATATTCAGTGTTTGTTGACAATGCAGATTCTCAGGTCCTTCTAAAGATTGAATGGGTCCAAGGGGGCCCAGAGAATCTGCATCGCAGTAAATTCTCTAAGACATCTGATATTACCAGTCTGATCCGTATTAATGTTTTTTCAAGCATAAAAAGAAAAATAATCAGTGAAATTCTTCCCCAATGAATTCTTGTGTCACATAAAGGATGAAAGACTTTGAGTGGCAATTTACTTAAGTCTTCTAGTTAGTTTTGGGCTGAAGTCTACTTTGTCTACAAAGTCTACTTTGTATCAATGTAGCACGGTTGCTTTTTTTTCTTGGCTTGGCAAATTTTTTTCCATCATTTCATTTTCAGTATGTGTGTGTCTTTGCCAGTGAGGTGTGCTTCCAGGAGACAACACATATTTAGGTCTTGTTTTTTAATCCAATCAATTAGTCTGCATCTTTCAACTGGGGCATTAAGGCCATTTACATTGATCGTTGAGAGGAATTTGATGTTTTTTATAATCTTGTTGGTTGTTTTCTTAGTTTGCATATTGATTATTTTTTCTTTCTTCCCTGATCATATTATGGGTTTTCTGGTTTACCAAGTTGGACATATTTGCTTCTTTCTGAGATTTCATGTATTCACGTATTCCACTCATGGGATTTATTCTGTGCTAATTTCTCAAATTTGTGTCTGTTTTTCTTCTCTCTTTCTGGGTGGGATTCATATAAGTATCTTCTGCAATGCTTAGTGGTGATGAATTGTTTACAATTGTGCTTATCTTGTAAGGTCTTTATTTCTCCATCAATGTTAAAGGGTAACTTTGCTGCATATAGTAATCTTGGTTGGCAGTTATTTACTTTTAGGGCTTTAAATATGTCATTCCATACTTTCCTGCCTTTTAGGGTTAATGATGAGAGCTCTGTTATTCTGATGGGTTTGCCTTCGTAAGTGAATTGGTATTCTTCTCTTGCAGGTTTTAAAATTTTTTTCATGCTTTGCAAATTTAGAATTTTAACTAAAATGAGCCGGGTGCAGTGGTGCATGCCTGTAATCCCAGCGGCTGGGGAGGTAGAGGTGGGAGGATTGCAAGTTCGAGACCAGAGGTAGTCTGCATAATTTAGCGAGACCCTGTCTCAAAAACTTAAAACAATAAAAAAAAAAAAAGGGCTGGAGGCGCAGCACTTGCAGAGCATGCAGGCACGAGGCCCTAGGTTCAATCCCCAGTACTGAAAAAAAAAAAAAGAATTTTAACTAAAATGTGATATGAGAGTTTCTTTTCTGGTCACATCTTTTTGGGGTTTTAAATGACTCTTATATTTGAGTGCCCATTTCTTTCTTTAGCTTTTGGAACTTTTTTGGTATTATTCCACTGAATAGTTTTTCTTTGCCTTTAATTTTAATCTGAGTTCCTTCTACTTCATGGATTCTTAAGCTTCGTCTTTTCAGCTTTTCCCATAGTTCTTGGAAGTTGTGGCCATTCATACTCCTTATTTTTCTGTGTTTGTATCTGGATGTAATATTTCTTCTATTTTGTATACCATCCCTGATATTCTTTCTTCTGCTTAATCAAGTCTGCTCATGTTACTTTCTACTGTGATTTATTGTGTTTTTCATTTCCAATATTCATTTGATTTTTTCAAAACCTCAACTTCTTTGCTGAGTTTTTCTTCTAAGTTAACTACTTTTTTGTCAAGTCCCTGAACTGGTTTAATCATTTCATTCATATGCTTATTTGTGTTTTCCTTGAGATCACTTATCATTTTTATAAGTAGAGTTTTGAATTTTGGGGGGATTTCAAGCATTTCAGTATCTTTGGTTTCAGTTATTGAGGAATTATGGTCATTTGGAGGAGTTCCATTGGCTCACTTTTTCATATTTCTTGTATTTCTGTATTGGGCTTTTTGCAGCTGTTAGGATGGTTGTCTCTTCCTGTTTTATTTTGGAGTCTTCTTGGTGCACGGTCTTCTCTTGACATATTGATCCCCAGTATCACTCAGAGAGGACAAAGCAATCTGATGCTATAGTAACAACTCCAGGCAAAACCATATTTATAATTACAATTAAACCAATTTTAAGCTGGCTAATAGTTAAGACATTTACTAAGGAAAGGAAGTGGAAAAGATAGTGTAGAGTAAGTTTAGTGGCTAGACATTAATTATGGTAAAGATATCAATAGCAGAAGGATGAAAATCATGGGAGGAGTTAGAGGGAGGAGGAAGAGAAAGAACACGATTAGATTGGAGGAAGGGAAAACATTAGGCAAAAGAAGAGAGAGTAAGTAAGAAAAGAGCAGGCAAAAATGTAAATCTGCTTTTACATTGAGACATAAGGTTCTACAAACATTGCAAGAGGTATAACAAGTACAAATATGAAAATTCTCTTGAAAAAATAAATTTGGGTTCAACTAACATTTAAATTATTGTAATCAAATAGCTAGGATGATCTAAAAGAAAAAGATTGAGAATTTGAAAAATGAAAAGAGAAAAGAAAAATAAAATTTAAAGAAAGAGAAAAAAAGAGAAAGAAACAACCTGGATCTGAGTGTCTATATTCCTATCTTCGATCAAGTAGTCCTAGTATCTACCAGCTAGTACCTGCTTTGGTAGTCCAATCTGCCTGCCAGATGTTGTCCACTGGGATTTGCTGTGGTTGTCTCCATCACTGCCGAAGTTGAGTTCCTCTTAGTTTCTCAACATGTATACTCCTCAGGCACCACTGCTGATGCTGCTGACATGGCCACAGGCATTGCCAAAGTCAAGTTACAATATGTGGATGCACTTTCCTAGCTTCTCAGCATGTACACACTTCAGGTGTCTAGGCCCCTCTGTGACCATAGCAGCTGATGTTCAGTTTACAAAGTGCAGACTTATTTCCCTAGATTTTCAGCACATATGCACTTCAGGTGTTCAGGCACCACCACTGCCATCATCACCACAGCAGAAGGTGCAGCCCAAATCTACTTAACAAAGTGTAGGCACACTTCCCTAATTTCTCAGCATGTATGCACTTCAGGCACACCTGTTGCTTGGCCTATAGCTGCTGCCAAAGTCTAGTTTACAAACTGCAGGTGCACTACCCTGTTTTCTCAGCACTATGAACTTCAGGCATTGCCTCTCCTCTGCCCCATTCGCTGCCTGGTATGCACTCAGTTCCCCTCTCTCTCATCCCCAGCAGGTCAGTTTCAGATATTCTGCTTCCTTGGAGGAGGGTGATCCTTTGTTGTGCTGCTCTGAGCCTGGAGGAATATTAAATAGGATTTTTTTCCCTAAAGCACTGGCCTTTTGCTCTGGGATAGTCACTGCTAATTTGGATCTCTGAGCTGGATTTAGAGTTTGTAAGAGCTGTGGGGTTCTTATTGCCTGGGTGAAGCACTTACTTTGTGGGTGGAGGTTGGAATCTCCCTACCAGGGTTAGAGCTGGTGTATGGGCACACACTGTTTTGTTCTGTCTGTGCTAAAGTCTCTTTTGCTGCATGAATTCATTTGTGTTAACATCTTTATTGTATCCTCGATTGCATTCAGTATTTTCTTCTCCTGGAGTTTCTATTTCTCCTTTTTTATTCTGGGAGTTTTCATTTGCCAAGTTATAGGGAGACTGCCTCCAATGTGCCATCTTGATCTTCAGTTCTATTGAGTATTCTTATTTTCATAGTAATACAAGTATTTGCATCATAAGGTTCAATGAGAGTATGCCCTCCTTGTCAACAGGACATAATTGGAAATAGTGGATATGCGACTAATGTTTCAACTGGAATGTCATATATGAGAATGATGCTCATTTAATTAGATATGGCCAAACATGTTTAGAGATCTAAGGTTGCCTTTATGAAATCATTGCTTACAAAACTCTTTTGGGAAAACTAGTCTGGAACATAGTTTACAGGGTCCCCAGGCATTCAAGCATGTAAGGAAGACCACTCCCATGAAGACCAGGCAACTAAGAATATTGTGGTGATGCTGAGAAAAGAATTTCCCCAAATGTATAGGTATTAGAGGTGAAATCTGGTTTCTTTTTTGTATTTATTTTATTTTATTTTATGTTTTGTTAGAAATTTTTAATGTACATCTTAATGTGTTTTATTTTGATATGTTTTTCATTGTGAAATCTGGTTTCTAAACCCCAAGAAACTTTTAAAGCTCCATATGTGATTGCCTGTTAACATTTCCAGAGAAGCAAACTTAATGTCTTGTGATAGACATGCAAATAATTAGGCTAAATCTAATGAGACCAATCTTGTTATTCTGTGAGCAAGAATAACCTTTCTTTGCCAGCACAGTGGCTCACACCTGTAATCCCAGCAACTTGGGAGATAGAGACAGGAGGATGGAGAGTTCGAGGCCAGAGGAAGCCTACATAACTTAGCGAAACCCTGTCTCAAGATAAAAAAATAAAAAAGGGGCTGGGTGTGCAGCTCAGTGGTAGAGTGCTTACAACGCCTGTGTGGCCCTGGGTTCAACCCCCAAGTACTCCAAACAAAAATCTTTCTTTGAGGCTATTTTTGATCAAAGGTGAGGGATGACTATAGAGAGACACTATATATTTCAATGGAAAATTATTTATTGATTATAGTAGGCTTTTGGGGTGGTTATAATCTCATACTGTTGTCTTTGAATTATTTTGGACCACTTGGTGTACTGAAGGTAACTGAGAACTATATAAATTTTGCTCTTCAGGTTCAGATATAATTGAGATATCCCCTCCCCAGTTGAAAAACCACTTTTAATTCTTTTCACAATTCATCTGAACATTTCCTTAATACATATAAATCTGGGCTACTCTGATTTTTCCTTTTAGCTGGTTATAACATGCAAAGTTTCCTCACAGAATGAGTAAAATAAAATCTTTAACAATTGTTCATTTTTGTATTTGCTTTAATCATGATTTTACCTTTTCTGAAAATCTTCTAATAGATTGAATAAATAAGTTGTAGACACATTACCATCAAAATGGTTCAGAACTCACTTTTCACTATTATACTTTTTCAGACTATTTGAATTTTTGTGTGGTATATACCTATTTATTGTTCAGATGATAGAATTTTAGAACTAAAAAAATCTGCATTCCAAATCATTTGTTTGACCTAATGGATATAGTGAGGGGTCGTCTAGTTCTTTTCAGACGTATAATTGAAATAAGCTGATGTTTCTCTATGTTGTTAGCAGGCTTAACCAATAGGATATGTGTTTTTTATTCCTAGTAGCGCACAGAGAGAGAAAACTGCTGCTGGCATGGTGTGACCTATAGTTAGAGGACTTAATTGTTCTCTATGTGAGAAGGACCTGGCAACCCACTCCCAAAACACAATCAGCCATTAAAAACCCTATGAATAGCAGAGAAGCAGTAACAATACTGTTTCACCTATTGTATGTAGGGTTACTATAAGTCCAACATTGACTCAACAGCACCTAACAACAACAACTCTTCTCTATGTTGCAATCAATAACTCTAAATAATGAGAAAGCAAGAATAAAAATATACATCTATTATATAGCAGGCACTTCCCACATAATTTCTTCCTTAATATTTATAGCAATCCTTAAAGTAGATATTATTTACATTTTATAGGTGAAGAGAAAGAGGCTTTGAAATAACTTGCGTACAGCAGTAAAATAGGCGTTAGCATTGACCAAGTATAAGGCTTTTATGTGCTCTTCTCTATTATGCATCTAGTGCTAGTCCCTATCAGACTAACCATTTTTAAGGGGGCAAATACTGTCTAATTTATCACTCTGTGTTTTCTGAAATGATTTATCCTTCTTAAGATACAAGGCAATTCATTGTTAAATCAAATAAGATTGTTTCATCCAAAACTCATCCGTGTAGGTTTGTTGGAGTCTGCAGCCATACTATGCTGGCATCTGATCCCACCAGATCTCAGAAGCTAAGCAAGATCAGCCTGGTTAGTCCTTGGATGGGAGACCACCTGGGAATACTGGATGCTGTAGGTGTGGGAGGATGACCCGGCAGCCCACTCTGGAAACAATCAACCATTGAAAACTCTAGAAGTAGCAGAGAAGCACTGACAATAGTACCAAGCATGGCACAATGTTGGGTAGGGTCTCATTCTCTTGTACATAGGGTCACTATGAGTTAGACCTGACTCAACAGCACCTAACAGCAACAACAAGGCTGGTTAGGTGGGAAGAGAGCAGAAATAACTATTGATTTTTATTATTCATTTAATCATTTTAGTGCAGTTCATCCTAGACTGGGATCAAGCTGCTGCTTTCTGTCTTTATAATCACCAAGGCTACTGAAGGGGAGGAGGAGGGAATATGGCAAGGATAGGGGGCACTGGTGAACTGAGCTCCAGGGTTCAAACATATATTCATTATTCACCTTTTTAAAAAACATCGCTCATAGTGATGTAATGATGTTGATGTCAGTGCTATTGACTACAATGGTGGTGTATGCAACTGTGACTGCCAGCATTGTATTCTCAGGCTCGAAATGTGCACAAAAATTGCCTCAGCCTAGTTCTAAGTGGCGGCCACCAGGCATTGTGGGCAGATATAGGCTTGGGGGTGAGGAGGTATAGCTAATTGCCTCTTAGAACACTTTCATTAGTGGCTGCTACTGACTCAGGTGCCAATGCCTGACTGGGCGGCCCCGCAGCCACCAACAAAGAGGAAGCTATGAAGTCAGCACTCAAACCCACTCCCACCTGTCCTGTCTACCTTGAGCTCCTCTAAATCCCCTCGGTCCTTCTTGAACCTCACTTCAACTCTGCTGCCCCTCGCAAACCCTGCTCTGTTATTGCTGACTTAGAGCCTAGTTCCATCATGATTCAAGAACCCAACCCCATGGATCTGGCACACAACCCACCCCCCGTGAAAAAATGCAGGTCTAGTTATGAAAATGAAAGTTGACACCATTTGGAAATTTACAGAGTAGATATATTAGAACAATAATTTTTAATAAAAAGTCTTATTAATTTCAGAACTGTCTCTTATAAGTGTTAATTTTGGAAACAAATGAAAAGCAAATATTGACTATGTATAGCCAGAATATTTTATTAATTCCAAAGTATTATTTCAAAGTGGTCAGAACAATTACAATACAGAGGTAAAATTTACAATTATTTCTTGAAAGAGTTTTATTTCAATGACTGGTTTTGCAATTCAACCTAAACAGTTTTGTATCAGCTGTAATAAGTAATTAAAATGGAAACTTTCAATTGTTTTACAATTATATCAACTACTTTTATATTTAACACTTTTATATTCTCATTACTAAAGATTATGCAACCAAATGGATACTTAAAAAATCTATTCTCTAGATTTTCAGTATTTGTTTAATAATATACTAACATAGAAGGCAAAAAGCTATGCTTAAATCTGGTAAAGAAAGGTATATTTGCATGGAAAAGATGAATTTTTAAATCAGAAAAACACATGTTGAAATGTTTGACATTGTTGGTGGCATTTTGTTTTTATTAGTTTAGCAATATACCACTCATGTCTCTTAGTTTCCCAAAACTCAAAGGATAAAGTCTAAATACCATAAAACGCCCTTTGGCTAGTTTCCTCACAGCCACCCTTGGCCTTAATGTATCTATGCTGCAGTAAACTTCTTATAACTCCCCTAACCACTCTATTTGTTCATACAAAGCTTCTGTAATGCTTGTTCTCCAGTTTATCTCCTCAGCAAATTCTTATGTATTCCTCAAAACTAACTCAAAAACACTTCCTTTTTAACATCTTCTTTGTCTTTCTCAGGAAGAATACCTCCCCATGTCCATAGCAACTTCATCTCTCTATTTTATCACATTTACATTACAAATACCTACCTCCCTCTAGTATCTGTTAGCTTTTTACCCATAGTACCTAAGATGAACCTTGGCATACTAGCATTTTTACATAAAGATTTAGTGAATGAAAAAAAAGAAACAAAGTTTCTCACCAAAAATCAAACAAAGTTTGTTACCAAAAGTTTTGGGATTAACAAAGGAGCAATTCAAGGACTTTCAATATCCAGACAAGAAATTGCTACTTGGAATTATTTGTCAGTACTAGAATTGAGTGGCTGAGAAGTCTGAGACCACAAAGAGAAAAATGAGCCTCGAAAGCCATTGAAAGCCCTATGAGTAACAGAGGCATGACAATAGTGTTTTATCTGTTATACATAGAATTGCTATGAATCTGACACCAACTCAACGGCACCTAACAACAACAACAAAGGATAAAATGAGTCACTGCAAAAGGAGATGCAGTTGATAAATGGTAGAAGCAGACACTTGAATTTCCACACTTTGAACATCAAACCCAGTTCTCCTTATGCATATATACCTCCACATGGCACTCCAGTTTGCCTATAGCCTGAGTTCAGCATGCATTTATGCCTTATATTCCACCATTTGCTGTCATGCATGGGCATACACTCTAGTAAACAGAATTCCTTTCTCTCATAAAATATTCCCTTCATTCCTTAGCCTCCATCCTAAGATTTGCTGCCACTACTTAAATGTAGAACAATTATCACTGCCCTCATGAAAGTTTCTGTAATTCTTTACCTGGATTTCAAATCCACCTCTTCTGTACCCATCTCATACTTTATTTAACAGTGGCAAAAAACAGGCTTGACACCAGACAGACTACTAGGGACTATTAACAGTCAGTCACTGCATGGATAAGCACTGTGAGGAGGGCAGTGTTCCAGAAAGGGAGGAGTTGTAGTTCAAAAGTGAAAGAGGGAGTCCATCAACTCTGGGTGACTCATGGACTTTTGGATGCTCTCCTTCCGAGCAGTGGCCAAGAGACGAGTTTCCTCCTGAAAGTGGCGTTGCCCCTCTTCAGTAAGCCGCCAAAGGCAAGCGCGAGATTTTCCATCAGCCTCTTCTTGAGCGGTGACTGGCACCTTTTCAAAGCATCCCAGGAAGCAGAGGTTGTGACGAATGGTGTTCTTCCAGCCTTCTGGAGCTGTGCAGAAAAAGGGGAAGTGTTGTAGAGTGAAATTGTAGATCTGTTGCACATTGAGGGTACAAGAGGGGCTGTTTTTTAATGCTAAGGCAATCAGGTGGCTGTAGTTGAGGGGAGGGCGTGGCCAGGCCTTCTCCTGGTTGCTGCCTTGCTGCGCTTTCTGCCTCTTGCAGACCCTTTTGGTATTGCGTTTGAAGGACAGAGCAGACTTCCACCTTCGTTCTTTGATCTTTTTTGTGGGCTCCTCGATGCTGCGGGAAGAGGTGGACTGCTCTTGTTGCAGAGACTGATTACTGGAGGAACATGATGGGGCCTCCACCACGCCCTGAGCCTCTGAGCAGGTAGATGCTGCATCCGCTGTGGATGGGTGAGGGAAAGGAAGCACATTTGTCAGAGTGTTTTCATTATTGGGTCGTGGAGCTTCCAGGTTGTTGATGGGGCACACATGGTTGGGATTCACCCACATCCACAAATTGGGTTTAGATTGAGAAGAATCATTGTCAGCACTGGATGTGCTATTCTCAGGCTCTTGTGATGTCTTTCTGATTCGAATTTTGTATTTGGCAAGGTTCTGCTCAACTAAAGAGCACTGGTCTGTGGTACAAGTAGGGAAAAATTCATTATCAAAGTCCCAGTCCAGCAACCCTGGGACCTGGCCATGGAGACTGTACCAGAAGTCACGATCCTTTAGATTTAGATCCATCTTTAACAGAGAACTGGGTGGAAGAAGAGTTCCAAAAGGAAGTATCTCAGGCACTTCTCAAAGCTTTTGCTGGAAAACTGTTTAATGTAGTATACCTAATCTAGGGAGTTTATCAGTAGACCTGCCTGAAGTACTGGGGAAAAAGACACTGATGTCTCCTTGATGAGTGATCAGACTTGGAGAAGCCTCAGCTTTATGGAATACAGCTCAAAACAGTAACTACAAGGAGTATTTTAGTAGAACAAAAGTTCTTGGTAGATTTCCTGAGCAGGAAGTCCCCTTATCAGCACCTACAAACTTTGAATTATGTGAAAACTAAGGTGACTTGCATATCAGGAGATTATCTGCTGTATTTTTCAACTCTTCATGGATTCATTTAATGAAGGGACAAACATGAATATAAATCATTTCGTTTTAAAACTGCCTTTGGATTTTTGTTGAGTGTATTCACATAAATTATCTCAAATGGTTTTTCCGAAAGCCCTGCAAGATAACATAGTATATATTATAAATCTCATATTACAGATAAGGGGACTGATATTTACAGAATATTTAGGAACACATATCTAAATAAGTAAGCCAGCTACATCCACAGTCCAGGTCTATCCTCTCACAATATCCATTACCTATTGATCACATTCAACAAACTATATAAAGTAGGGAGTAATATGTGTAACCTGAGTTTTAGAATAAGATGATAACTTTCAGAAGATAGCCCGTGTTAGTCCTATACTCATGTTAGAATCCAACCTTAGTGATACTTTTAATGCTATTCTGAGAAACAGGTGGCTTCTCTTTTCCCAGATCACCTTCTTATGAACTTCTTAGGAAATGAGTTCTGAACTATAGTTCAATAAGTTCTATAAGCACCAGGATCAAAGTGTAGCTGTGCCATGCAAGGTCTTGGAAAGCACCAGAGCTTGTCTTTCTAGAATGTTCCTGCCAAAGAAATTTATAATAAAAACAAAAAAGGAAAGTTTCATTTATTCCAAGCTCCACAAAATCCATTTATAAAGTATGTGGTTTTATTGAAACCACTACAAAGGTATCCAGCAATTGCCAATGGGAACTACTGAAGTGGCATATTTATTTCCCTATGGCTGCCCAATTCTCTGGTCCTAATTTACCCCAAATTATCCTCCATACAAACTGCCAGAGTGGTCTTTCTACCACATCAGTATACAAATTAACAACAATGATATCCACTGCCAACATTCATTGAACAATCTAAGTATGCTATGTGAGTTAACTCATTAGTCCTCAGAATAACCCTAAGAAGTAAGTAATTTTATTATTCTCTCTTTACAGAGTAAAACTCATAAGGTACAAAAGAGACTAAGTCACATAGCTAGCAATAAGTAAAGCTGACTTTCACACTCAGACAGCCTTGCTGCAGAGCATTTGCTTTTATCCACTATATTAATCTCATTTGTTTCTGTATTACAACATAAAATCCTATGATTTAATTCAGTATAAAAGGCCCGCCAGGATCCCACCCCACTTAACTTTCCAGAGTTATCACTTTAGCTTCTTTGTTTCATACTTCATATGCCAGAATACTGAACTGCTGGGATTCACCACACATCACACCTATCTTTTCCATATGTTCCTTTTCTTAAGAAGCTTTGCTTAGAATGACCTATTCCCAAGTATCTTGGCTTGACTAACCCATATTCATTTTTTAAGACTGCAGGCATGCTGATCTCACCTCCATATAGGAAATTAATGGCTCCCCTTCATAGCAGGGCACTGGCCTAGGCAAAGCAGAGGACAGAACCTGAAATATTTAGCTTATTATGCCAACACCAGACATTCTGGCAGTATTTGAACTTATAGCAGTCCCTTATTCCTTAAGTAAAGGCTCCAGGGTACACATAATAATCAGGTAGAAATAGGTCCAATAGAATGTGACAAGGTGGCTAACAACATATTTTAAAGAATAAAACTACTTAAAAAACCCAAGACCTTATCTTCTAGGAAGTGAATCCTCTAGAAAGTTCTACTAATTATTAATGAAATACAAATACAGAATACATAAACCAAAATAATGCTACAGAGTAGATACATATAGCAACAGGAAAGGATAGTGAGTATTAATTACTAAGCATGGGTAAAGAATGCTTCATTTTTGCTAAAGACAAGTTATCAAAAAATAAATGTGTAGTTGAGAGGGAATTAGAAGTACCATAAAATAACAAATAAAACATTATTATTAAGAGAATCTCAACCTTTTGTGGTTAATTCACTACTACCCAGCCATATCTTATGACCCTCTAAATACCATGGTATGTCTGAGGTGGTATTTCTCTTTTCTTCTCAGTTGGATAAGGTCACTGAAATCCTAGGAAAATGCAAAATTAGTGAAATAATTACAAGATATCAAAACAAAATAAACATAATATTAAACTATGAAGGAAAATGCAAGGGCAGAAATAAAGAGGAAATAAAACCATGATATTCATATTTTCTAATAGGCTTAAAAATAAGTGCATGGATATATATTTTAATCATTGTATTTGTGTACATTTCATATGCTACTCAAGCTGTTTGACCTATTTCCAAAAAAAGAGCCACATTAGATTTGTAATTATAGTTTGAATCTTTTAGAGAATTTAATTAATCAAATTTATAACCCAGGTTTAGATGGCCAATAAAAATTAGTTTAAAGAGTTTCATGAGCAATTTGAATTTAATAAAATTGAGCAGTAAACAAACCACAAATAATAGCAAGTATTCTTCACAATGTACAAAAGCCACCAGACACTAAAGAATTCATAAGAGTTTATTATTTTAACATCATTTTCATAATTTTCTCTCTCTAGCAATCATGTTGATTTTTCAAGTTCCTGAAAATCTCTTCATTGTTCTCACATGTACCAAAACAAATAGAGCTCAATTTTGGATACATTATGTATGAATCTGTGTATGTAGCAAACTATACTAGGCTACTGGAGCGATTGCCATTTGACTCATCAACTTACCTCTGCCAAACCTTACGAAGTTTCCTCATCTGTAAAATGGAGATAATAAAAAATCCTACCCCAATGAATTACTGATGATATCAAATGATATAATGTATATCAATTACTGTATAAAGTATTTCAAAGCCTAATTTTAGTGTTTGACACAATAAAGTTCCATAAACATAAACTCTTCTTTATGCTGTTCTTTTAAAGGGATATATGGGTTCTTGAACATGAATGTATCACACCTGTCACAGTGGAAAACAGAAGACTAATTTTAATGACTATGCAGGGAAATCTTAACTTGGCAACCTTGAGAATGGATTTTAACCCTTAACTTGGAAGTTACAATATTTCAAAGGCTTCAAACAAAATTTTGAGATTTGCTGAATTTTAAGGCTTGGTTGTTGTGGTTGTTGTTAGGTGCCACTGATCCCTGTCTGACTCACAGGGACCCTAATAGGATTTTCAATGGCTGATTGTTTCGGGATTGCTAAGGCTTTGAGAGTCTTGAAGTTGTGGAGGGAACCACCTATTTCTTTGGAATACTTTCTTCAAATGTTTTGAGATACTCTGAAGCCAATAAACAGCCCTTGTTCACTGTCACTTACTGTTTGTTTTCCAAAGGCTTGACCTCAAGTGCTTGAGAAGGAAAGGGGGACTCAATGAAACAAAACAAAACAAAAAGTCAAATGAAGATCTTGTTAAGATGACTATAGCCTAGGGCAAATTTCACCATGCTTAATGCTAAAAAGTTGTTCTACAAAAGGGATTAAGTGACTTGTTAAGAACATACAGAGGTCAGAGAGTAGAATCAGGCTCTTAAATCCAGTGTATGTTTTATACCATCTCATCTGCATTTTGTGATCGTCGTGAGGATGATTCACAGAAAAATACATATATTAAATACATATTCTAGCCAGGTCAATCTGCCATAGTGATTTTACACACTTTGGTCACCTTTTCCTATTGGTCCGAAAATATAAGGAGTAAGTAATAAAATTACATAGAGATATACTATAAAAGACAATAAAGCTCAAATATAAGAAAAATTTCATTAGAGTAGAAACACAAAATACTGAGCAGAACTGCAGCCACTGGCTTGCTGGGCTCTGGATTATGAAGCAGGAATTAGAAATCTAGAATTTGGGGTTGGTGAGGCAAGACCAAAAGTTAGGAGGCTAGGATGGGGCTATCCCTGCTTGTGAAAAGAAGCTAAAAATATTTCTATAAAACCCTAGCAAACTGCAGATCTAAGAAAGCAGAAAGTCACAAACAGAAACCTTGCAATCAGGAGCTGAAACAAGTCCACTAGCTATTATAAATAGTTCTACTAGATCTGTGGCCTGCAGCCATAGCACTGTGGTGTCAGATCGCCAAAGCTAAGCAGGGTTGGTCCTGGTTGGTACTTGGATGGGAGACTGCCTGGGAACACCAGGTGCTGTAGGCTTCGAAGAAGGACCCAGAAACTCACTCCCAAAAATCAATCTGCTATTGGAAACCCTATGAATAGCAGAGAAGTACTGACAATAGTGTTTCGTCTATTGTACATAGGGTTGCTATGAGTTGGACACCGACTCATCGGCACCTAACAACAACAATAACAACTAGATCTGTGAGATTCCCAGTAACATCATGAGGTGACAACCCAGAACGCTCATCCTGAAATCTTGTGGTGGGTAAAGCCTGGAGTGCTGGAAGGAAACAATCAAAAATATTTTAGACAGGGATAAGGGAGAGGGCGTTAGTCTGACTTCATCACAGTGACAAAATATCTGAGCAAAGGAACTTAAAGGAGGAAAGATTTATTTTGGCTCACCATTTCAGAGGCTTGGATCACAGAGCTTAGATTATATCTGCAGCACCCTCTGAGTGCCTGAACTGAATAAGGACACTTCTCTAGCTATGCCCTGCCCCTGAGGTCTCTTCTAAAAACAAAGTCTTTCAAATGAGTTAAAACCTTTACACCCTTGAACTTGAGATAGATAAAGTCTGACAATCTCAGCTGTCCTCAAGGCATCTTTCCTATTGTCCTGATGCAAAGCATTTAGCTTCTTTTTTATGGCCCTAATCCATTCATCAGTCACAATTTCCTTAGCCCCAACTATACACCTTTACTCGGACTTCTTTTCTTGGAAAACTGCAAGTTTTTCAAATCTTTCTTCTTTGCTTTCTCCTCACATTTTTCACCTATAAACTTGGCTAAGAATAGCCAACAATAATTCAGCCTCTCCAAAAGTCTTAAGGCATAGACAAAATGTAGGCAAGTTCTTTAGCAGAATGTAACATGAATGGCCTCAAGTCCAATTGCCAACAGCAGTCTTCACTGTGCATTTATCTATCAGCATACTAGTCTTCTGAGCTCCCACCAGAATTACTCATTAAGTGCTGCTTATACCATTCTCTAAACAGAATTTAGCTCAGTTGGTAGAGTGCTCCTCCTCATTCTCTGAAGCCCTCCATTCGATCCTCAGCACCATAAAAAATGGGAGAAGGACATGGCAGCCCACTCCCAAAACAATCTTGAAACAACCAGCCATTTCCAATAAGGACCACAATGAGTTGGACCTGATTCAATGGCACCTAACAACAACAATGCAACATTGTAGGCTTTCTCTAGCTCATATCTCCAAATTTTTACAAATTCCTCCCACAAACCAGTTTCAAAGGCTTCTGAACCACATGGTCAGGTAATCATAGTGATGACACCATTCCTGGTATCAATTTTCTGTGTTAGACTTTTATCACTATGACAAAATACTTGAACAAAACAACTTGAAGAAAGATTTAGTACTAAAGAACTCTTTCCACATGCAGTAGATAGTCATAAACACACAAAAGCATAGTTAAGAGAGATGGTGATATACTGAGAAGCTCCAACATTCATTTAATAGAAGTTTCAAAGGTGTAGAAAGAGAATGGTGAAAAATAATAACTGAAGAGAAATTGTTAATTATTCTCTAGATTTGAAGAAAGGCAGGTTTTCAAATCAAAACTCGAACAGGAAAAATAAAAGCCAACCAAATCCTAGACACACTGAATAAAACCTAATAACATCAAGGACAAAGTATAAGGCAAGGTGGATGCTGAGTTGGGTCCTGGTAGAGACAGGTTGACCCTCAGAATTTCTAAGAAGTCACAGATAACTTCTGCCTCTGACATGTTCCTTATTGTAAATAATCTTCCCTCGATATTTCTAGGATTATTTCAAATGAAATATGCCACAGAGTTGTTCAAATTTTGTTCCATAGCTATTGGGATACAGGCTTCAGAGGTGTGTGCCTACCTATATAAAAAAGAATTAAACTTACTTCTCTGCAACATTGAGACAGTTGTAGATACTGATGCTTAGAAAGGCTATGTCAGAAGTAGGCTAATTACTGATGTCAAACTTTAATTAATAAAATGAGAGTGCAAAAATAGAACAACTGGTTTGCCTACAATATAACAATGACATTGGAGACTATAGCTCAGTTTGAGTTCAAACCTGGCTGTGTAATTTGGAGAAGAGACAGATCCAAATGCCATACTTCCTTCCTTTGAAGAATTTTCCCAACCATTTCATATGGGCTTTTCTAAGACCTTGTACAACGTAATGGTAGAACAATTGGCTCTGTCACAGATGTAAATTTACCTAAGGATACTGAACCCTTATCACAGCTTTTTAAAAATAAAAAAGAATTGACCTACATCAAAATGCATAACATGTATATATTCAATTTAATAAAAAGTACTTTTTGCCACACTGGGGGGTTGAACCTAGAATCTCAACCATATTATGTGAGTGCTTTACTATTGAGCTGTATACCAAGCTAAGTTGCTGAGACTGCCTCTGGCCTCAAACTTGTGATCCTCCTTCTTTAGTCTCCTGAGTACCTAGAATTACAGTGCATGCCAGGGCACCTGTCTCAACTAGATCAATTCTGAAAATTGTATACACCTATCTAACTACCATGGGAGAAGGACGTGGCAATCCACTCCCAAAACAATCCTGAAGCAATCAGTCATTGAAAACTCTATGAGGGTCGCTATGAGTCGCACCTGATTTGACAGCACCTAACAACAACAACAACAACAACACTGTAACCACCATCCAGAATAACACTTGGAACATATCTCTAACCCAAAAGGATTATCTTATCCCCTTTCCAGTCAGTCTTCAATCACCCATGCAGCTACGAAAGTATTCTATCACCAGAGATCAGTTATGCCTATATGTGTGCTTTATGTAAAAGGAATTAAACTATAACAATAATAAACAAAAAGTCTTTAGAGAAACTACAGCAGGCATGGCCAATCTGTGGCCTGTGGGTGGCTGGAAGCCCAGGACAGCTAGTAATGTGGCTACACAAAATCTTTTAACATTGTGTTTTTTTAATATTTATTTTCTTCATGACACCCCTTATACATATGCACTAAGTATACCACACAATTTATGTGGGGTCCAAGACAATTCTTTACTTTACATGGCCTGCTGTTGTTAGGTGCCACGGGGTAGGGTCTGACTCAGGAAACACTCCCTGACACTGTGCCATGCCTGGCACTATGTCAGTGCTTCTCTACTATTCATAGGGTTAATGGCTGATTGCTTTGGGATTGTTTTGGGAGTGGAATGTCAGGTTCTTCTCCCATTTTTGCTATGCTGGGGATTGAACCGAGCGCCTCAGAGCTCACAGAACAAGTGCTCTACCAACTGAGTTAAACCCCAGCCCTGATGTGGCTTCTTGTTGTTAGGTGCCGTGGAGTCGGTGCCCAACTCGTAGTGACCCTATATACAACAGACAAAACACTATTGTTGGTGCTTCTCTGCTTATGCATAGGGTTTTCAATGTCTGATTGCTTTTTGAGAGTGGGTTTCTGGTTCCTTCTCCCAAGCATACAGCACCTAGTATTCCCAGGCGGTCTCCCATACAAGTACTAACCAGGCCTGACCCTGCTTAGCTTCCAAGATCTGATGAGATCAGACACCACAGTGATATGGCTGCAGGCTGATGTGGCCTAGGGAAACCAAAAGGTTGTATAACTCTGAACTACAGTGTAAAAAAAAAACTATCTTGCAAAGAAACACGAAGCCAGGCTTGGTAGTGCATACCTGTATTCCCAGCAACTGGGGAGGCTGAAGCAGGATGATTGCAAGTTTGAGGCCAGAGGTAGCCTGGATAACTGTCTCAAAATAAAATGTAAAAATGGGTTGGAGTTGAAGCTCAGTGATAGAGTGCTTGCATAGCATTCATGAGACCCTGGATTCAACCCTCAATACTGCAAAACAAAGAAAAGAGAGAGAGAGACAGAGAGAGAGAGAGAGGAAGAAGGAGGAGGAGGAGAAGAAGAAGGAGAAGAAGAGGAGGAGAAGAGAGAAGGGAAAGGAAAGGAAAGGAAGGGAAAGGAAGGGAAGGGAAGGGAGGAAGAAAGAGAAGAGAAGAGAAGAGAAGAGAAGAGAAGAGAAGAGAAGAGAAGAGAAGAGACGAGACGAGACGAGACGAGACGAGACATCAACTAGCCAGAGGAAGGCAATAGCTGATGCTAGAAATATTTTCAAATCCTAAAAAACATATAAAGAAATACTGTCAATTTATATCTCTGTGTCCAAACAATTAGATAAGTGTGAGGACAAAATAAAGACATTTTCAGTTGTTTGAGATCATCAGTACATGAAAAGATACACAATGATTTTTAGCAATAAGAAAAGTGAAGACAAGGGAAACAGGAAAAGAGAAGCAATATTATGCAAAGAACCTAGCAGACTATTTTTAATATGCCTACAAAACTGTAATAATTTTTGTGTTTAAAAGGTAAAAACCAAAATATATCAAAAATAATACAGGTCTCAATGGGTAGTTCAAGCATACTAAGGTCTATGCTGGGCTGGGATTTAGCTCAGTTGGTAGAGTGCTGCTCTGCAGTCTCTGAGGTCCCGAGTTCAATTCCCAGCACAGCAAAAATGGAAGAAGGATGTGACAATCCACTCCCAAGGCAATCCCAAAACAATCAGCCATTAAGCCGGCCTTGGTGGCACACGCCTGTAATCCCAGCAGCTCGGGAGGCAGAGGCAGGAGGATTGCAAGTTCCAGACCAGAGGCAGTCTGAATAACTCAGCGAGACCCTGTCTCAAAAAGTAAAAAATGGGATGGGGGTACAGCTCAGTGATCCAGCCCTTGCCGAGCATGCAAGTGCAAGGCCCTAGATCCAACCTGCAGCACCAAAAAAAAAAAAAAAAAAAAAAAAAAAAAAAAAAAAAAAAAAAAAAAAAAAAAAAAAAAAATCAGCCATTTAAAACCCTATAAAGGGCAGTATGAGTCAAAAATGACTCGAGGGTACCTAACAACAACAACTAGGTCTCTGCCTTAGTTAAAAGGATTGAAATGATAGAAATATTGAATAACTGAAGATTTTAGTGGAAAAATTTAAATGTATATATCTAAAACATTGCAGGCCAAACATAGTTTAGCTCAGTTGGTAAAGTGCTGCTCTGAACTCTCTGAGGCTCTGGATTCAATCCCCAGCACCACAAAAAACAGAAGAAGGACATAGCAGCCCACTTCTGAAACAATCCTGATACAATCAGCAATTGAAAACTCTATGAAGGACACAGAAGCACTGACATTGTGCTGGGGACAGCACAATGTTGAGAAGTGTTTTGTTCTGCTGTACATTGGGTCACTATGAGTCAGACTCAACTTGATGACACCTAACAGCGACAAATATAAGCCACAACATCCAAAGCAGCAGAAGTAATAGGAAGACCAAGAAGCCAAAAGAGATGACACTACACTGAAAACAAATAAAAAAGATAGTATAAATTAATTTAAATACATCAATATAAAATGTTGTTAGGTGCCATCAAGTCAGGTCCAATTCATAGCAACCCTCATAGGGTTTTCATGGCTTATTATTTCAGGATTGTTTCAGGAATGGGTTTCCAGGTCCTTTTCCTGTTTACTTGTGGTGCTGGGGGTCGAATCCAGGGCCTCAGAGAGTACAGAGCAGCATCTACCAGCTGAGCTAAACCACAGATCCTCCATCTATACTAATGTCAGCAAATTAACCTCAACAAATAAAGACCAGATCATCAGATTGTTTTGTAATTTTGTTATATGTTATTTATTAAAACTACCCCTAAAAAGAAAACACCAGAAGATCAAAGTATAAAAAGGATAAGCTATGCTAGAACAGAAAATAGTAGGTATAGCAATAACAAGAATAATAAAAGAAGCAATGCACCATAGATTTGGGTGTATGTCAGAAGACAAAAATAAAATATACAAAACAAACCTGACAGCATTCATACTATTATTAACAGAAGGAAGACAAAAAAGTCAAAGGAACAAGAGAGTCCAGAAACAAACCCTATTATCAGTACTCTCCTTCCTCCTTAGCACTTATTCCCTAACATGCTATACAACTCTTATTTAATATCTATGTCTGCCCATTAGACTATAAGTTCAATGAAGACTGTGACTTTTGTCTATTTGTTTGCAATAAAGTATTCCTAGTACCTAGAAGAATGTTCAGCTCAATAAATACTGGTTTAATGAACAAATACCTAAGTGCAAAAATCAACACTGGATTTTTTTTGGAACACAGAGAAACAAATATGTCCTTTGGGTAGAGAAGGACTTCTTAGAAATATACAAAAGCCTAGATTATATAAACATTTTAGAATCATGAACACTCATGTGCATATATACACACAACCTATTATTTTAAAAAAAGGTAAACACAAGCCACTAAAGGCTGGAGGAAGATTTATGAGAAACACAAACAAGAATACATAAGGAACTCTGGCATATCAATAAGAAAAGAACAAGTAACTTAACAAAATAGGCAAAGAATATGAAAAGGCTTATTTACAGAAAAAAAAAAACCAAATGGCCAATAAAAAATACAAGAGACGCTCAACCTCAACAGTTATCAGAGAAATAAAGAAACATAATACATCATATTAACAACAGCTGGTAAATTTGGAGATAACTAAAACTTAGAACCTGGAATTATGCTTTTTAGATATATAGTCAAGACAGATCATTGCACATGTGTACACTGAGAAATATATTAAAGAAAAACCATTGTTTGAAATGATAGACAAAAAGTAATAGCTTGGTGTTCATAACAAGCCAAAGGATATGTAGATTAAGATATAATTATTATAATTGACTACTTTAATGTTAGAAAGTGAAGCAAAGCTACATATTTCAATATGGATTAATTTCAAAATGTAATATTGAATGAAAACATTTATAAATGAATATATACCATATGCCATCATTTAAATGAAAACTTAAAGTTGGCAAAACAATATTATCTCAAGTATTTATATTCCAAAACCTGTATGGAACATTTAAAATCACGAAAAGAGAGAAAAATAGGATTAGCGAGGAATATGCAAGGAGTTTCAACTAAGGCTGTAACGTGGGAGAAATAAATCAATTATGACATACCAGTTCACATGCTTTTTTTGACAATTTAAAAAGCAAGCAAATACCATCAAATGTTGACAAGGGAGGGAAACATTCTCACCTACTTGTGAGAGTGTAAATTGGTGTAATTATTTTAAAGAAAAATTTGTTAGTGTTTATTAAAAATTACAATCTGCTGGGCGCGGTGGCACACACCTGTAATCCCGTTGGCTTGGGAGGTGGAGGCAGGAGGATCCCAAGTTTGAGACCAGAGGCAGTCTGCATAATTTAGTGAGATCCTGTCTCAAAAAGTAAAAAAAAAAAAAAAAAAAAAAAAAAAAAAAAAAAAAAAAAAAAAAAAAAAAAAAAAAAAAAAAAAAAAAAAAAAAAAAAAAAAAAAAAAGGGCTGGGGGCGCAGCTCAGTGGTCCAGCACTTGCAAAGCATCCAGGCGCGAGGCCCTGGGTTCAACCCCCAGTTCCGCAAAATAAAATAAAATAAAATAAAATAAAAATAAATAAATAAAATAAAATAAAAAATAAAAAAAATTATAATCTGAGTTCCTTACAATTAAGTAAGTTTTCATTCTAGGTGCACATCCTAGAAAACCCTTGTAAATGCATCAAAGGAAAGACTTTAGATTCTCCCAAAATACTGGTTGGAATGCCAAAAACTAGTTAACTTTTAGTTCAGTTGGTAGACTGCTGCTCCATACGTTCTGAGGCCCTGGGTTCTATCCCTAGTACCGAAAAAATGGGAGAAGGCTGTGGCAATCCACATTCGAAGCAATCCCGAAACAAACAGCCATTGAAAACCCTATGAGGGTCACTACGGTCAGACCCAACTCGACGGCACCTAACAACCACCACCGCCAGAGGTAAGCTCGTACCGAGGACAGGGCACAAGTATAGATAATGACCAGAAGCCTACCTATAGTGACGACAAGGACTCTCACGAGGCCGAGCAGACCAGAAGACTACCTATAAAGGAATAAAAATCTTGTTATAGCGACACTAACGCAATAAGCCGAGAGACCTGAAGAGAAACACGCTCTTCAGGCGCAGTTCTACTCCGGCTTTTCCGTAGAATGAGTAATTCTACGTGGACATTCAAATTTACCCACGCAAAACAAAGACACGAGTGGAACTCACCGTAGGCCTACCAATAGAAATGAAGCCAACTCTTGAGTGAGTGGGTTACCCATAAGCCTCTGTGACGAAGAGGACCCTGACGTGGGCGGGGCTGTCTAGTACACTGCCTATAAAGCGGAGAAATATTGCTGTGGGCAGGCTTAAGAAGAGGCCTTCTAAAGGAAGAATGTCTGTATTGGTACCACTGTGGTGTTGATCCTGTTAGCTCTCGGAAGCTTAGCACGGTCGGCCCTGGTTAATACTTGGATGGGAGACCGCGTGGGAACACCAGGTGCTGTAGGCTTGGGAGAAGGACCCGGCAGGCAACCCACTCCCCACAAACGATCTGTCAGTGAAAATTGTATGAATAGCAGAGAAGCACTGACAATACTGTTTCACTTGTTGTACATAGATAGGGTCGCTATGTGTGGCACACCCGACTCGACGGCACCTAATGACAACAACAAAGGAAGAGTAAGACCCATGATTTAGCAATTCTGAGCATATTGTTGATTGTTGCTAGATGCAGTTGAGATGGGTCCCACTCATAGTGACCCTATGTACAACAAAACGAAACACTCTCCCACACTGTGCCATAGGGACGAACTTATTTATTTTAATGTTTGAGACTGTTGTTGCAGTCACTGTGTCAATCCATCTAATTGAGGGTCTTCCTGTTTTTCATTGGCCTGCCACTTCCCTAAATACGATGTCTTTCTCCATGGAGTGGTCCCTCCTGACATGTCCAAAATAGGTAAGACACAGTCTAGCCATCTTTGCTTCCAAGTAACACTCTGCACATCTTCTAGGATGAATATGTTGGTTCTTTTAGCAGTCCATGGTAGACGCAATATTCCTTTCCAGAACCATGTTTCAAAAACATCAATTCTTTTCCTGTGTCCTTTATTTGCTATTCAGCTTTCACAAACATATGATGCAACTGGAAATATGGCATGAGTCAGGCGCACCTTCATCTTCAATGTGACATCTTTACTTTTCAACACTTTAAAGAGGTTTTTTGCGACAGCTTTTCCCAACACAATGCATCTTTTGATTTGTTGACTGCTGCTTCCGTGGGTGTTTATTGTAGAACCAAGGAAAGCAAAATCTTGGACAACCTCAATCTCTTCTCCATTTATGATAAAGTTTGGTACTGACCCAGTTGTAATATTTTTGTTTTGTTGATGTTGAGGCACAATCCATACTGAAGGCTAAATTTTCTTTGATCTTCATCAGTGAATGTTTCAAATCCTCTTCACTTTCAGCAAGCAAACTGTGTCATCTGCATAACACAGGTTGTTAATGAATCTTCCTCCAATCCTGATGCCACGTTCTTCATAAAGTCCAGTTTCTTGGGTTACTTGCTCAGCATAGAGATTGAAGAAGTACAGTGAAAGGATAGAGCCCTGATGCACACCTTTCCTTACTTTAAATTAGGCAGTGTTTCCTTGTGTTCAAAGGACTACTTCCTTGTCCAAGTACAGATTCCTCATAAGAACAATTAAGGCCTCTGGTAGGTCAATGCAGAAAAGGAAGATCCTCACCTAGGTATATTGACACAGTGACTCCAACAATGGGCTTAAACATAAACAAGATATGTTTGGCACAGAATTGAGGAGTGTTTCGTTCTGTTGTACATAGAGTCACTGTGGGTTGGACTCAACCGGAGGGCACATAACAGCAACAATAGTTGGTAAAGACTGTTATTCAAGCCCTCTTTCTCCTTATTAATAATCTGACTATTCCATTCATTGTTGAAAGTAGGGTATTGAAGTGCCCTACTATTTTTAGCTTTCTATTCCCTTCTATTTTATCACACATTTTGGAACTGATATGTTTTATGTAATACGTTTGTAATTATTACATATTCTTTGTAATTTCACCTTTATTCAATATATAGTATTTTTGTTTCTGATAATTCTGTTACTGAAAATCTATTTTTTCTCTTATTGCTAAAGCCAGTATTTTCAGTTTCTTTGCATATGATATTGTTTTCTCTCCTTTCATTTACTACCTATACATATCTTTAAATCTAAAGTGAGTCTTTTGTAAACAGCATCTATCAGAGTTTATTGTCTTTATTCATTCTGCAAATCAGTGCATTTTAATTGGTGAGTTTAATCTATTTACATTTGAAGTAATTACTATAGGAAAAAATCTTCAATTAGCAGTAATTATGCTTCAGGCAAACCTCATTGGCTTTGACACTACCACTGTATAGAACTAAAGTAATTACTAATAGGGAAGAATTTACTATTGCTATTCTGTTAATTACTTTCAGTGTGTCATATCTTTTTTGTCCCCATTTTGGAAGATGAAAGGAGTTCAGGAGATTAACAATGGTGATGGTGCACAATAATGTGAATGTGCTTAAAACCTCAGGACTTTATAATTAAAAATGTCTTGGATTGTTAATTCTATGTTTTGTGTATTTTACCTTTATAAAAAGTGAAAAAGATTAAAATTTTTAACATGGGATTTATAATACTTATATGATTGGTGTAATGATTTTCTGCATGTCATAAAGATTTATTGTTCTTTGTTTATTCGTTGCCTGCTTCCATTTGTGTCTGGTTATTTTTCTTTAGTAACATGTGTTGATTCCCTTTTCATTTCCTTTTGTGTCTACTCCATAGATATTTTCTCTGTGGTTACCATGGGTATTGCATATAATATACTAAAGTTATAACAATCAATTTTGAATTAATTCCATCTTTAGTCATATAAAAACCTCAACTTCTTTATAGCTCCACCAACTATCTTTATATTTTTGTTATCCCTTTGTCTCCATATGTTACCCACTAACAAAGATTTTTAATTATTTTTGTGCATGCATCTTTTCAGTGCAATAGAAAATAAAAAGTGGAGCCATGTGCCAAAATGACAACAATATCAGTTTCTATCTTTGCCTGTATATTTACATTTACCAAAGATATTTACATCTTCAAGTAGATTTGAGTGACTGTCAGGCAGTCTTTCATTTCAATATGAAGGTCTCCCTGTAACATTTCTTTTAGGGTAGTCCTAGTAGTAATTAACTTCCTTAGCATTTATTTATCTGGGGATGTACTGATTCCTCATTATTGAAGCACTATTTTCAATGATGTGGAGTTTGCATTTTAGGTTTTTTCCTTCAATATGGCAAATATATCATCCCACTGCCTTCTAGCCTCCAGGATTTCAACTAAGAAATCAACAGATAATCTCATGGAGGATCTTTGGTGTGTAGTATCTTTTCTCCTGTGGTTTTCAAAAATCACTATCTTTCAACAATTTGATTTTAATATGTCTTAATGAGTCTTTGGGTTTTTCTTACTTGGGTTTCATTGAGCTTCTTGGATTTGTAGAGTCATGTCTTCATGATTCAAATATGGAAAATTCTCTGTTAACACTACTTCAGATAGTCTTTTTTTACCTTTTAACTCTCTTTTCTCCAGAACCACAATAATGTGTACATTAGTGCACTTTATCATGTCCCATGAATCCTTTCAACTTTGTCCCCTCTCTCTCTCTCTCTCTCTCTCTCTCTCTCTCTCTCTCTCTCTCTCTTTCTCTCTCTCTCGTTCTCCTCACTCTCATGCTTGCCTTATTTTCTTTTTGCTCCTTCTTATTGTTGTTGTTAGGTGCCGTCGAGTCATGTCTGACTCATAGCAACCCTCATAGGGTTTTTGATGGCTAATTGTTTCAGGATTACCTCAGGAGTCGATTGCCACATCCTTCTCTCATTTTTGCGGTGCTGGGAATTGAACTCGGGACCTCAGAGACTGCAGAGCGGCGCCCTACCAACTGAGCTAAATCCCACCCCCTTTTTGCTCCTTAGGGACAGTAATTTCAAATATCTTATCTTCAAATTTGCCGATTCTTTCTTCTACCTGCTCAAGTTTGCTGTTAAACCTCTTAGTGAATACTTCAGTACAGTTTTTTTTTTTTTCCGCAATAGTGGCTGTTGAACCCACAGCCTCATGCATACTAGGCAAGTGGTGTATCACTGAGCTGTACCCTCATCCCCTTTAAAAATTTTTATTCTGAGACAAGGTCTGCCTCAGTTACACAGGCTGCCTCTGGCCTCAAACTCATAATCCTCCTGTCTCAACTTTGCAAGTTACTGGAATTACAGACATGTGCCATGATGTCCAGCCAGTTATTGGTTTTTTTTCTGCTACTAGAATTTCTGTTTCTTTTTGTATAATTTATTCCTCTTGGTTGATATTCTCATTTTTATGCTATTTTCCTGAAGCTTTTAGTACATTGTGTTTTCTTTTAGTTTCTTGAACATTTTTGAGACCATTGTTTTAAAGTCTTTGACTAAGCTGGGCATGGTGGTGTGTGCCTATAATTCCAGCACTTGGAAGCCTGAGGTAGGAAGATTATGGGTTGGAGATCAGCCTGGGCTACATAATGAGAACTTCTCTCAAAACATGTCCCCTAAAAGTCTTTGACTAGGTATTTCTATGCCTGTGTTTCTTCAGAGATGGTTTATGTCACTTAAATTTCCTTTTTCTGAATGGGTCATATGGGTTTTCTTTCTGTGTGTGAGTTTGTGAGTTTTTTGTGGATTTTTATTGTTGAAAATTGTGCATTTTAAAAACAACCACTTCCAGTTTTTGTAGACTAACTCTGGGCCAAAATAGTCCTTAGCTGATTAGCTGATCATGTTCTGAGTTTTTGCATTACACTGTTGGGGAAGTTTATCATCATCAGTCTTTCCTCAACATGTACCTTTCAAGGGTATATGTGTGGTATTTGTGAATCACATTCTTTTATATATATACACAGAAAGGGTGCAAAATAATGTATACACATTTTAAGAAAGAAAAATGTATTAAAATTTTAATGATATATACTGATAACAAAAGATTAATACAAGTCATATTTGACTTCTGCAATTGCAAGAGGTGCTCAGTGTGGTTACCATAGCAGAAGGAGCAGGATTTCTTGCTGTTCAAGGATTCCTGGATCTTCCCTTGTGCCCCTCACATACAGGATCATGCATCTCAAACTTACCACAGATGTGTGAAATCATTAGGTATGTTGGAGTACAGTTGCATACTCACACTGCCATTATCATTGTACTTCCAGAACATTCTTGAATTTCATATGTTGTTGTTGTTAGGTGCTGTCGAGTCGTGTCCAACTCATAGCAACCCTTATAGGGTTTTCAATGGCTGTTTGTTTCAGGATTGAAACAATGGATTGTTTCAGGATTGCTTCGGGAATGGGTTGCCACGTCCTTCTCCTGTTTTTGTGGTGCTGGGAATCAAACTCAGGACCTCAGAGACTGCAGAGTGGTACTCTACCAACTGAGCTAAATCCCAGTCCCTAAATTTCGTATACCACTTCCAAATTGTCTTGTGTTCCTCAAACAACTGTGCTTCCACCACTTGCTTTGATTGTCCTGCCTGTTGCATGGTGGTGCTAGCAATCATTTGATTTTGCCTTCTTTTGAGTTAATATCATGCTAAACATTGCTACTGTAATTCAATTCAACTTTGAAAAGTAATACATGGATAACATTACTTAAAATGTACATACATTTTGGCACCCCTGAATGTGTGTGTGTGTGTGTGTGTGTGTGTGTGTGTGCGTGTGTGTGACTTTAAATATCTTAATTTCCCAAATGAATTTCACTCTAGCTACTCCTTAGCACCTTACATGGTCATTTTATGCCTCCATCCATAATCTGATGCCACTTTTGTCTGCAAATCTTTGTTTCCATGTAATTGTCCTGAGTAGTACCTACTCTATCTCCTGACCTAAGAGCCAAGTTAAATAACAAATACCAGTCCATCAGGCAGTTCCTGGACACATTAGAATGTTGCAACTAATGCGTTTTCTGCCCACCACTCTAATTTGTTGAGGGGAATTGGGAACTATTCTACTACCTCTTCTGGGTCATGAGTGTACCCTGTCAAGGAGAGGCAGGTCAAAATGAGAGCAAAAATACCTTTAAATTTCCTACTATTCTGAATTTGACTTTTTATTGACTAGGTGTTCATTTGCTTCTGGAATTCTCTTGTTCTTTTCCAGAATTCCTATATGTCATTCTAGCCAGTTTTTTGCTATCTTTTGATGTCTTTGTGGGAAAATAAGAACTTGGAGCTTCCAAGATCATTGTTTTGCTGACAAAAAGATTTTTAATTTTACTTTTATGCAGAGATAACTGTAGATTCCCATGAAGTCTTGAGAAATAAAATAGATTTCCTATACAGTTTACCAAGTATCCCCTAAAAGTAACATCTTTTAAAACTGTTGTACAACATCACAACCATTTTTCCTCTCATTCATTTTCCTCTCATTCACCCTATTTTCCTCTCATTCACCCCATCCTTAAAACCTAGCTACCACAAATTGTGCTCCATTTGTATACTTTTGTATTTCAAGAATGTTATAGAAATGTCTTCAAACAATATGTCACCTTTGTTGCTGTTAGGTGTGATGGAGTCGGTGTTAATCTCATACTGACCCTATGTACAACAGAGAAACAGTATTGTCAGTGCTTTTCTGCTATTCATAGAGCTTTCAATGACTGATTGTTTTTTGGGAGTGGTTTGCAGGTCCTTCTTCCAAGCCTACAGCACCTAGTGTTCCCAGGTGGTCTCTCATCCAGGTACTGACCAGGGCCGACCCTGCTTAGCTTCCAAGGTCTGACAGGATCAGTCGCCACAGTGGTACAATTGTACGCATGTTACTTTTGAGTATTGGCTTGTCACTAACCATAGAGCCTTTGAAGACTACTCAAGTTGTATGAGTCACTAATTAATTTCTATTTATTGATTGGTGGTACTCAACATTATAGATGTACCACAGTTCATTTTATCATTCACCTATTGAAGAATGCCTACATCTGTACCACTGTGGCATCTGATCCCATCAGATCTTGGAAGCTAAGCAGGGCCGGGCTTGGTTAGTACTTGATGGGAGACCACCTGGGAACACCAGATACTGTAGGCTTGGGAGAAGGACCGGGCAATCCACTCCCCAAAATCAATCTGCCATTGAAAACCCTATGAATAGCACAGAAGCCCTGACAATAGTGTTTTGCCTATTGTACATAGGGTCGCTATGGGTTGGATACCAACTTAACGGCACCTAACAACAACAACAACATTGAAGAATATCTATGTTTCCAAGTTTGAGCTATCACAAAGTTGCTGTCAATATTTGTATACATATTTTTGTAAACATTACTCCTTTTGTTTCTTTGGGATAAATATTCCAGGTACACATTAGCTGGATTATACGGGTAATTGAATGTTTAATTTAATAAGAAACTTCTACACTGTTTTCCAGCATAACTATCTTTTTAATTCTCACCAATAGTGTATGAGTGATCTTGTTTCTCCACACCCTTGCAATCATTTCTATTGACTTTTTGTAACTATTTTGATAGAAGATAATGATCTTTCATTGTAGTTTTTAAAAAGTAATAGATATATTGAGATATAATTTACATTACATACAATTAATGCGTTTAAAGTACACAATTAAATGGTTTTTGGTAGAATCAAAAATTTGTGCAGCCACCATTACAATCAACTTTAAAATGTTTTCAACAACACAGGAGGAAATTCCATACACATTGCAGTCACCCTCTATTCCCCTCACCCCTACACTCCATCTATGGGCAACCACTACTCTATTTATGTCTCCATAAACTTGCTAATACTGGGTATTTCCTATAAATAAACATGAAATATAGTCTTGTGGGTAAGGCTTCTTTAATTTGGCATAATGTTTTTAAGATTCATACATGTTTGAGCATGTATGAATGCTTCATTGCATTTTATTGTGGTAAAATACAAATAGCATAAAGTTTACCACTTTTACCATTATAAAATATACATTTCAGTAAGATTAACATGATTTACAGTAGTGTGAAACCATCACTTTGATCTAGCTCCAGAACTTTTCAGCATTCCAAAGGGAAACCATACCCATTAAATAGTCATTTCTTATTTTCCTTTCTTCCCAGCCTGTGGCAACTGTTTTCTGTTTGTTTGTTTTCTGGTTTATGGACTTGCCTATTTTGGAAATTTCATATAAATATAATCATGAAAATATGTTATTTGTGTGACTTTCTTTCACTTAGTCTTCAAGGTTCATTCATTTTTTTTTTCAGTACTGGGAATTGAACCCAGGGCCTCATGCTTGCATGCTTTGCAAATGCTGGACCACTGAGCTGCATCCCCAGCCCATTTTTTTTACTTTTTGAGACAGGGTCTCACTAAATTATGCAGACTGCCTCTGGTCTCGAACTTGCGATCATTCTGCCTCTGCCTCCCAAGTTACTGGGATTACAGGTGTGTGCCATCAGGCCTGGGTCATTCATGTTTTAACAGGCCTCAGTAATGAATTGCTTTCTATCACTGAATATTATTCCATTGAGTGAATATACTATTGTGTTTATCCATTCTTCTAATGGTGGACATTTATGTTGTTTTCACCATTTGGTTATTTTGAATATTGCTGCTATGAACATTCATGTACATGCTTTGGTCTGAACCTGTTTTCAATTTGGGAGGAAGCATATTTCCAGCATTGGAACTACAGCGCCATAAATTCAATTTCTTGAGAAAGAGTTAATTCTAAGTTAGACTTATTTAAAAAAAGTTGTTAACACAGTGGCTACATGATTTTATATTTCCACCAGCAATATAAGACAGTTTTGATTTTTGTACAGTCTCATCAACATTTATTTTCCAATTTTCAAAATTATAGCCAGCCTAGTGGTAGTGAAGTGGTATTTCACTGTGATATTGATTTACATTTCCTTTAATGAACTATTATATTGAATACATTTTCATGTGCCTTGGCCATTTATAAATCTTCTTTGGGCAAATGTCTGCTCAAGTCATTTGTCCATTTTAAAAACAAAGTTGCTTGGTTTCTGTTGTTGTCGCTGAGTTGTTGGTGTTTTGTTAGGTGCCGTTGAGTCAAGTCTGACTCATAGCGACCCTATGTATAGCAGAATGAAACACTCCTCAATTCTGTGCCAGGTACATGATCTTATTTATGTTTAAGCCCATTGTTGCAGCTACTGTGTCAATCCATCTAGGTGAGGGTTTTCCTCTGTTTTTGTTGACCTGCCACTCTCCCAAACATAATGTCCTGACATCAGCAATGATGGCCATGGTTCCACATCCTGTTCTGAACACAGCTTGATTCTCAGCAGTTTCTCTCAATATACTGCATGAAAAAGCTAATATAACTTTCACTCACTTCGTTTCTTGGTCATTACCTACTGTTGGTATTCCATAATTCTAAAAGTAATTACATTTGTAGGATAGTGATTATTTTGAAAATATATTGGACAATTTCTTTTAGTTTTCTTATTTGCAATCTTCCTTTATAAAATCCCTCAAAGAATCTTCTATGAGCTATAGCTTTAGCCACTGAATTTTAATATTACCAGTATTTAATTTTTTTATAAATGATTCTAACATTATATGGCCAAGTTATTGGTCTTGTGGAATTCTCTCATGATATGCTGTAAATCTGTAGAGATCATTCACAGAGAAAACAACAACAAACCTGACAAACAGAATAATACTCATGCCTTTTATATTCAGTTTGTTGTATGTATTGTATTTACATTAAATTAATTTGGCTCAAACATGGACTGACATATTTCAATGTGTATTCCAAAACTTGTTACACTTTTATCTGTGCATCTTACCTACCCCAGGAGGGATTTTTGGCACTTTCATTTAAGGAATGAAGAGATATTTTGAGGGAATAGAGATAAAATCATACAAAAGGACAAATTATACTGAGCACTGTGATATTCCAACAGCATGAAGAATTGTAAGGCTGCTCTGCAGAAGCAGCAAAACCTATTTGTAAGGGTAAGATACTAAAGCTGATAGAGCACCTCCATGGGTATTGCATCACCTTAGTTGCAGCTATTTCTCTATCCTTGGATGTTGGTGAGTGATTAGGTAATAAAGCATGAAGTTAAAGCAAGTAGCTTATGTTCAATGAGTTATCTGTTTGAAGGGAGAAGTCCTTAAAGGAAATAGTGACCTCAAGAGGATCAATTATAGGATAAGTGAAGACAACCTGACATGATGAGGGTTCCTGGGACTTTGCTCTTTATGTGGTTGACTATGAATGAACTGAAGCTCATTCTTTGTAATGTATAGCTCCTGTATGAATTGATACATGATTGACATAATAGGGAAGCAGGCAGTAGGGAAAATAGATTATTAATTAAGAATAGGTGCAGTGGGACTATTGGTGAGAATGTAAATTAGTAAAAACTTTTATGGAAAACAGTATGGAGATTCCACAAAACATAAAAATAGAACTAGTACGTGATCCAGCAATACTACTATTGGGTATATGCCTAAAAGAAATGAAGTTAGTATGTTGTAGACATATCTAAATTCTCATGTTTACTGCCATGTTATTCATAATAGCCAGCATATGGAAACAAACTAAATCTCAAATAGATGAAGAAAGAAAATAAGCACAGAAAGACAAGTATCACATAATGTCATTCATATGTAGAATCTAAAAGGTTGATCTCATATAAGTTAAGGGTAGAATAGTGGTTACTAGGGGCTTGTATTTTTTTTTTTTTTTTTTTTTTTTTTTTTT
>VMDO01014960.1:0-10627 GCA_007922755.1 Pedetes capensis | reverse complement strand
GTATTTTTGAGTGCTTAGGGGATATTGGTCAAAGGATAAAAGTTTGAGTCTCTAACTAGGAGGAATACATTCAAGAGAGCTATTTGTAAGACACTGTAACTATAGTTAATAATACATTGTATTTTTGAGGTACTGGGGGTTGAACCCAAGGTTCTCCACCACTGAGATTCACCCCTTGCCACTTTTATATATTTTATTCTGAGACAAGGCCTCACTAGGTTGTGCAGGCTACCTCTGGCCTCAAACTCATGATCCTCTTCCTCAGCCTCCTGAGTCACTGAAATTACAGGCAGGTCCCATGATGCGCTGCAATACATTGTAGTCTTGAAAATGTTAAGGGAGTGGATATTAAGTGTTTTCACTATAAAAATGATAACTGTGTGAGGTAATTAGTAGTTAATTAGCTAGATTTAGTCATTCCACAATGTATACATATTTCAAAAACATAATGTTGTACACAATAAATACAATTTTATATGTCAATTTAAAATGTTTAAAAGATAAGCATGTATCTGTCAGCTTGTCATGCTGTGGGGGCTTGTGTGTTACTGTGATGCTGAAAGCTATGCCACTAGTATTTTAGGTACCAGCAGGGCTACCCATGGTGGACGAGTTTCAGCTGAGCTTCCAGACTAAGATTGACTATGGAGAAGGACCTGGAAGCCCACTGCAAAAACAATTAGCCACTGAAAACCCTATGAATAACAGATTAGCATGGTCTAATGTAGTGCCAGAAAAGGAGCCCTCCAGGCTGGAAGGCATTCAAAAGACGACTAGGGAAAAGTTGCCTCCTCAAAGAAGAGTCAACCTTAATGACAGGAATGGAGTAAAGGCCCTGGGACTTCCTTTTGCTGATGTGGCACAACTCAAAATGAGAAGAAACATAGTGGCTACAACAACAGCTCAAACATAAAAACATTGTGTGCATGGCACAGTGTTGAGTAGTGTTTCATTCTGTTGTATGTAGGGTCACTATGAGTTGGATCCAACTTGATGGCACCTAACAACAGCAAATTTCTTATGAGAAGGAGTGCATCTTTATATTAATTATCTGTTGCTGTTGTTGTTGTTATGTGCTGTCAAGTTGGGTCCAACTCATAACAACCCTAGGTAGAAGAGAATGAAAGACTCCTTGACTTTGTGCCAGGCACACGATCTTTTCTATGTTTAAGTCCATTGCTGCAGTCACTGTGTCAATCCATCTAGTTGAAGGTCTTCCTTTTATTCATTGACATGCCACCCTCCCAAACATGAGGTCCTTCTCCAGGGATTCGTCCCTCCTGACATGTCCAAAATACTTCAGGTGCAGTCTAGCCATCTTTGCTTTCAAGGGGCACTCCGGTTGCATGGCTGCATAATAAATTGCCCTGAAATTTAGCAGCTTTAAGGAAGATGGATTTATTATGTCATAGTTTTTTTAGGTCTGGAACTCAGATGTAGCTTAATGGGTGCTTCTTCAACAAAATTTTTTGAATATTGTCAAACAAATGACCAGCTAATAAAGCGAAAAATATAGGTCCAGTTAGTTTGTGAGACTGCAATTAAAGTGCTGACTGGAACTACATTCTTTGTCAAAGCCTAAACGGGCTAGAATCTATTTCTATGCTCATTTAAGTGGTTTCTAAAAAGATTCGATTTGTCTTAAGATGTTGGGCTCAGGGACTTGTTACTTGATAATTGCTTTGAGGCTGTCCTCATTTCCTTAAAAAATGGACCTCCCCAAAGGACAGCACACAGCATGTCAGATGGCCTCCATCAGACTGAGCAAATGAGAGAGCCAGAGAGAATGAGCAAGACAGAATCCACCATATTTTCATATCCTAATCTTGGAATTGATATCCCATACTTCTGACATTAGAGGAAAAGCATTAATTCCAGCCCATACCCCAAAGGATGGAATCCCACGGAGCTTGAATATCATGAGACAGGATAATTACAAGCCATCTAAGAGGCTGCCTATCATAATTCCCACTGTGGGAGATAATTCCATCCATCTGCCTGCTTTTCTTGGATTCAAAGTGATGTAAAGGTGAAATTTGTACTAGGTGTGTATTATTTGAGACAATTCTAGGTCTGTACTCAATTTCAGAATTTTTGGTATGAAAAGGTGTCATTGTGTTGTCAATGAAAGGGGCAGACATTACCTGGAGATAGGGCCATGTCTTTCAATGCAGAACACATTTGAAAGAGGACAGAGTTGTCCTAATATGTCAACAACAGATTGTTCTCTTCTAGGAGTAGGTCAACCTATCATGGAAATGAAGAGTCTTTTCCTGTCCCATAGCATCAGATAGATCTCAACCCTATCATCCCTATTCTATAAATGAGACTTCACTCAGGTCAGAGACTACTCATATCCCCACACCAAATGATAGCCACTATGATGGAAAGGAACCTTATTTCTCATATTCATTGCATTAAATAGTGCCTTCTGAAATCAGTATCTTACCCCTACTCAAAGGAAATCCAAGCCACCCTCATACTTCCTAGGTTGCAATATGCCTTTAACAAGAGGGAAAAGATGCCAGGCAATAATATTTTATTATGGGTATATAAATGGAGATATATGTGTGTGTGTGTGTGTGTGTGTGTGTGTGTGTGTGTGTGTGTGTATATATAAAGTTACAATAAGTTACAGGAAATTAAGTATAAGGTAATTTAAAAGTTTAAATTAGGAATAAATGGGTGAATTAATTTCAGGCTAAATAATTTTTCCAAAGCTTTCTAAAAGTATATATTGCTTGTAAAATGTAATGGGTCTCATTTCGACATTTTCATCTAAAGAAGCATATAGAATCTTAGGAAGCCAACAAAACTAAAACAAATGAGTTGAAAATCACAATTATGTGTTTGTTGTTGTTGTTGTTAGGTGCCGTCAAGTCATGTCCGACTGATAGTGACCCTCATAGGGTTTTCAATGGCAGATTGTTTCGGGATTGCCTTGGGAGTGGGTTGCCACATCCTTCTCCCAATTATGTATTTAGAGGTAAGTTAAAAAATATATACACTGGTGACATTTTAAAACAAAAATTAAAATTATTAAAATATTACCAAATGAGCAGAATATGCACAATGGGCTAAATTGCATCAGTTATAAATGGAAAAAATCATGAATCATTTAAAGAATCCAAAAGGATGAAAATCTTTTAAGTCTATTCAAACTTTGACTAACCAACGAACCCCAAGGGGTATTTATTTTCTATAAATTGGGTATGATGAATAGTCCCTTCTAAATAATAGTTTTCTTTCCCAGTAATACACATTGCCTGGAACATAACAGAATCTGGTTCACTGTATGTTAACCTAGATGCTGCATTCCTCTCATTTCTACTCTATGTTGGCCTTCCACAGACACATACACACATACACAAATACATATAATCACACACATATGCATGTATGCATATGTTCAAACATACTCTTACAAAGCCTTCAGAAATCAAAAACATAGAAAAGAAAGTTCTTCTCTCCCACATACACCATTCAATCACCATACCTCAGCAGAAGCTGAGGAGGCAAGTATTATGGGGTCTGAAGCTTATGCGATGTGGAGACTCCTCTTTAAAAAGAAGTACAAAGTTATAAATACAAAATTAGATATGCAAATGAGTTTTTATTTAGAATGAGAAAAATAACACTTTTTTAAAAGCTGAAAAGAACTATAATATCAAAATCTGGGGAAAAAAATTTTTATAAGCTTTACCATAATCCCTTATTCTGCATTTGTTGGCTGCTACTCTGACTACTTCATGTAAAGATTTTGTAATATAATTTGATCGAACTATTTTTAGTTATTGATAACTGAGATACATAAATAAAGCAAATTTATACATAAGTATGTGCTATTAGTTACAGATTTGTGGCCTATGAACCCAGGGATTAGGATGAATTTCTTTTTCCCAATGTCTATTAAAAACCAAAGAAAATGGACTAAACATGAATAATTGAATATGCTGTATTATTATTATAGTCTTTTGAGAACCAAATTCTAGTTCTATACATCTGATGATTTGAAGATTTTTCCACAGATTATTATCTCCTTTACTTCCTTTCAAACCTGTTTCCCCTTTCTTACCTCCACACTAGGCACCTTCCTTCAGGTCAGGACATCAGGTGAGCTGGCTCCTCTGAAGTAAGAGCATTCCTAGAGGCCATTTTTACATCAGGACAGTTAGTTATAACTACATAGTTGTTGTTAGCTGCTGTCAAGTCGTGTCTGACTCATAGTGACCCTCACAGGGTTTTAATGGCTGATTGTTTTGGGATTGCCTCTGGAGTAGATTGCTTCGTCCTTCTCCCATTTTTGCGGTGCTGTGAATTGAACCCAGTACCTCAGAGACTGTAGAGCTGCGCTCTACCAACTGAGCTAAATCCCAGCCCTAACTACATAGAACCAACTGAAAACCACATAAATATATCCCACTAAACCTAAACTAAATGCATCTCAAACTCAATTTTCCATTAACCAGATCCTCAATATGCTTGCCATCACTCCAGCGCTACCTGATGGAAAAGGTAGTATGAGAGTGGGAAAGTGATAGTGGAAAGAGAAAATACTTATCCAATTGCTAAGTTTAAAGCCACTCAACACCTGTTGATTGAGAATCTGATCAATGTAACTTGGAGGAGCTTAGTAGATCATAAAATTCAGTTCACAGTAGATGATGTGAACACTGTTAATCTGGTTATACCATTTTAACATATCTTGTTCATATATTTCTAGGGCTCCCATTAAGTGCTGCTTTGAATAATATAAAATACAGGGAGTATGTGCAGGGATTTCTCTGCTCTGAGAGGTTTTCTAGCATACAAACTGCCTGTTCAGCCTCAGTTCAAGGTAACTGAGAGATGAGAAAAACAATTTGGTTGTGTTCAGCTGAGATCTGAATCACTATTGTGGGTCCCAAAATATCAAGAGTGCTACTTCTACATAATAGGCTGGCTGTGTGCAACAGGCAAAGTAGATGAGCACTGGAATCTTTAATTTTCCTAATGGCAATGACCCTTAGGTGGTATATGTCACTAATTCAACATTTCATGAAGAGAAATAGTAAGCTGAAAATGTGAATTTTTCATGGAAATAAACTGGCTATGGGGGATAGGAGTCCCCTTACCTGACACTTGGTGAGGGCAAGAAACAGAAGAGCAGTTATGAAAACCTGGCTCCTGCTGGAAAATAAATCCCAGAATTTCTCAGAGCCTTTTGACTGAATGAATTTGGGATATCACACTCTGCCTCTAAATAGATTGCAGGGGAATGGTAGAGGTTCCTTTCCTAGGGCCTTTTAAGACATCCTTGTAAAGCAAAGACACATTGACTCATCAGAAACTGAAAAGAGAGCTATAGAGAGCTATGTTGTTGTTGTTGTTGTTGTTTTTGTTGTTGTTGTTAGGTGCTGTAGAGTCAGTATCCCACTCATAGCGACCCTCATAGGGTTTTCAATGGCTGTTTCGGGATTGCCTTGGGAGTGGATTGCCAGGCCCTTCTACCATTTTTTGTGGTGCTGGGAATTGAACTTGGGACCTCAGAGACTGCAGCGCAGTGCTCTACCAACTGAGCTAAATCCCAGCCCCCATAGAGAGCTATAGAAATACAAATTTTGTTCTCAACATCTACACCAGATCATTTCTCTTTAAATCAACTTTCTACCATTGAAACTATCATCTCTCACTGATTCCAAACTCTTGGATCTGTGTCACCAGCCTTGAGATTGCTTCAATTCTGTATTTTGACATTTCAAATAGTGTTTTCTTGGTGTTTGTATATCTAATCCTTATGGATCACAATTTGGCTAACCTCTTTGTGCCTCAAAACTTTTACTTCCTTGAATAAGAGCTCCTGTCATACTCAGTGAAACCAATAAAAATCTACCCTCCAACATATCTTAGATGATCACAAATATATATGCTTGCATGACATTTAGTTCTTTTTTCATATTGAGATATTAAATTTCACATGGAATGTTTTCTTTATATTGTGGATTATTAAATTACTCATAGATATCACCGCACTCTTTTTACACAAAATCCTGTAGAATGTGCTTGCTTGCAATTGAATAGATATCCAGTTGGGTTTTATTTATTTATTTATTTATTTTTGCTATGATTCTCATATTACTAGTGGATTTCTGAAACTAATATCTACAAAAAAATGTGATTCCTCAGCCTTGACTCATAAGGCTGATCTTGATTCTCAAGGGTCAAATGGTATCACCATGCTTTTATAATTGGAGAGTTCCAACTAGAAATTACAGTTAAATTCAATGAACCTTGGAAACTAATTGGAATGAACTGTGGCACAGATCTCTTCCACAATAGCTGGTCTCACTAGTCAAAGAGCATGGCAAAGTAAGCTGTCAAGGATTACAATGACATAAAGTGTCAAAACCTACTCCCAGACATTCTTCCCTCTTTTTTTCTGATGAAAGACAACCAAGCCTTGGAAAGCCATACATCACTACCAAAGAAGCCACAAAGGATCCAGGCCTTGGACTCAGGGGGGCATCTGTAGCCTAGGGCTGTACTCACTGGAGCGATTATGGGGCAGTGGGGATGAAGTTGTACGGCGGGGCTCACTCTGAAAGTCTAGTTATGATTAGAAGATGGTGCAGAGTGACTAACTACTAGACTTTCTGGCAATACTCCAGTTTTCATCCCCATACCATACTTTCACCTTCCACAGTCGCTACTCCCCACAATTCCAAACCTTTTCTAATGATTTTTAGAGTAAATGGGCTTCTATCCTTTTTCAATGTCTCTCCAAAAAATACCTAAATTTTACCTCTCACTGCTCTGCTAAGTAAGCTATTTCTCTATCCATACTACTCTTACATATATTATGGCTCAAGATTATAAACATATACTCTTGTTTTGTTTCCTTGAAGTTGGAACTTACCTTTCTGAATCTCACTTTCCATTCTGTTTGTGGGCTATTCCCAAGAGAATAATGAGACCAAAAACATCTTTCTTATCATAAATGATGAATCCCCCAAATTTTCTTTTGAAGAGAAGGGATTGAAATTGTCTAAGGAAGACTGCTAGGAGGCTAGCAAATACATATGAGTTCTGCTATTAGCATTTGCTGATCTTAAGAGCTCTAGACTTGAGGTATCAGGTGTGTAGAGGTGGATCTACCATGAGACAAAAAAATCTTAAGCTTCAGAATCTATCAGTTGCAAAGGACTCTTCCAAGGCCCTGAGGGAGATCTTAGAAACATGTCCATGTTGAATACAGGTGTTTTGTTTGTTTGTTTGTTTGTTTTAAAGGAATTTTTTTGGAGACAGGGTCTCATTGTGTAGCCCAAGATGGTGTCGCACTCACAAATTCTCCTGCCTCATCCTGCTGAGTGCTGGGATTACAGGCATGCACCACCACATCCAGAATTTTAAGTGCTTGAAATAGCACTGTTACAGTGAGGGTTTAGCCAACTATCTTTCCTTTTGAGAACTGAGTTTATGAACCAGACACTTCAAATTCAAACATGGGAGCTGAACTTGCATGTAGTACCTGACAAAACCCAGATAAGTGGAATGGGGGCATAAAATAGGAAAAAACCTCAGTCATCACATTAGCCCAGCTATGTATGGAAGGCTGATTTCCTTTCATTGTCCTACTTAAATCAGGACAATGATGTAAGTATTCTTCTTCACAGGGGCCTAGTTTCCTTTGAACTATTTTAGAAAGAATAAGTGAATGAGGAGAGGGGGTTCATGTGGCTGCTAGATCAAAGACTCGCCTCCTGGCAAAGTTAGAGCCCTTGGTTCCTGATGATGAAGAGCACACAACAGGGCTTCTGCAAGACAAGTAGAAACTGGGGCCTGCAGGCAATGCCTGAAAAGGACCGGAAAGGAAAGAGAGTATGATGGTTTAATAGAAACAAGACAAAGTATGATTATTCTAACTCATCTGATACTTATGAAGAGCTAAGTGAATGATCAGTCATCCTGCTGGATATCTCTGTTCTCTTCTAGAAGACACAATATCTCAGCCCTCCTTCCAAACCAGAGCATTAATGGACTTGTCAGGTGCATTTTTCTATGTTGTCAAATGTGTGAGGATATTGTTGTTTGTAGTATCCTCTTATCTTTCTTATGTTGGCAGGGTCTTTAGTGATATTCCATATTTTATTTCTGATATTGCTGTTCTCTGTCTTTCTCCCACCCTCTCTCCTTTCCTTCCTCTTTCTCTCCCTTTCTCTCATATCACCTTGGTCTGGTTAGAGGTTTATCCATTTTATTGATCTTTCTAAAAGTCCTTTTTTTGTTTCATTGATATTATCTACTTTTCTATTCTCAGTCCTATTATCTTCTCATTCAGTTTTATTATGCCCCTCCTTCTTGCTTTGTGTTTGTCTTGCTCCTTTTTAAAAATGTTCTTAAAATATAAGCCCAAATTATTGACTTGGGGCCTTTTTCTTTTCTAATACAAGCATTTAATGCTTCATATTTCCTTCTCAGCACTGCTTTAGCCACATCTCATGGATTTGCTGTGTTGTATTTTCATTGTTATTCAGTTTCATAATTTTTAAAATTTCCTTGATACATCCTTTTTGTTAATGGATTATTTATAAGTATGTCATTTACTACCTAAATGGCTATTTCTCTGTCATTTTTCTATTTTTGATTTCTACTTTGATTCTATTGTTACCAGAGGACCCACTACTGGTTTAAATCACTATAAATCTGTTGAGATTTATTTATGGCCCACAATGTGGTTGTTCTTTGTGAATTTTCCATGAGTACTTAAAAAAATGAGCAGCAAGCATGAAAAGCTCATTTTGAGAGGTTAGATCAGTACCCAGGTGACAGACTTACTGCTCCCTACCCATAAATGTACCATCTGCCTGAAGGCTGATCAATAGTTTCATCTGGCCTTGATCCAGCTGCCAAAACTATCTGACAATGAGCCTGGGAGGGGTCACATACACTGGTGTCTCAAGAGACAGGCCCTCTGAATTCTCCAGTCTTGGCTATGAACTCTGAAACTACCCTCTAACTCATGTCTAGCCCTGTGGCCTGTGTTTTGAGATCAATCCAGTTTGCACAATGACCCAAATGGAGATATACCCACCTTCATGGTGGAGGCAGGCCTGACAACCTTAGAACTATATCATCCCCAAATGGCCCCAAATTTTGGTTCCAGTTACTCTCATGTGTTCAAAGAGTAACCCTACATGCCTATGAGATTGCTAGGGAATTCATCTATCTGTGTCACTGGAACAGTCTTGCTAACCTCACAGCAAATACTGAAATTGTTACAAATCATCCCCAGCCTTTCTAAATTGTGGTCTTATGGAAATTCTGCCCAGTTACAGATCAGCCAGGAGACACACATTTCTGAGTCCATAGGGGAAGGCATGCTGAACTGAGTCCCACAGCAGATCCAGAAACGGCCCTGAATATCATCCCCAGCTTCTCTCCATTGTGGTTTGAGGCACCTGCCCACATAGGGAACCACACTCACCAATACCCCTGCAGGCTTACCTGCAGACCTCAGTACCTCTACGAATCTTGAAATAACCCTGTAATTTGGTATTAGACCTCTTGACTGTGGTCTGAGAGCAGGAGTGCTCACCTAAGAACCCACCAGGAGACACATCTGCTCATGATCCTAAAGACAGATCTGAAGACCCTAGTCTCAGCTGTAGATCCTGAAGTAACCCAGAAACTCAGTTTTGGCCATGGAATGAAACAATATTGCATGCCCACAGACCAATGAAGTGATCCAGTAGAACACTTCCAGGGATTTGGAGGAAGTCATACACATCTGTATCCATAGTAATAGGCCCACTCTCTGTATCTCTGAAGCAAAGCTTTGTCTGAGCTCCAGCCCTACAGACCAAGGTCCTAGAGATACTCCAGTCCACTCAGTGAGCAGAAAAAATCCATATCTGGTGGAGCCCCAATAACAAGCCCAATGACCTACAGCAGCCATATGGCCTGGATCAAACCTCATTTGATCACAATCTTAGAGACAGTCCAATCAGCTTGAGAACCTAACAGAAAAAGGCTTTTATCTGCCAAAACTAATCTGCAAAACTGGAAAAGGTGTTTTCTCTTTCAAATGCAAAAATGCCAATGCAAGTCTACACAGACAATGAAGAAGCAGGCAAACACGACACTATCAAAGGAAACAAATAAAATTCTAGAAAGCAAACCCAAGGAAATAGAGATCTACAAGTTGCCTTAAACTCAAAATAATTGTCACAACGCAGCTCAGTGAGATGCAAGCTAACACAGACAACTACCTGATATTAGGGAAATAATGCATGAACAAAATGAGAAGTTTCATAAAGAAATAGAACTCACAAAAAAGAACAGAAATAATAGAGCTAAGAAAACAATGACAGAACTAAAGAATAGAGAGCTTCAACTACAGACTCAAGCATGATGAAAGAATTATCAAGCACAAAAAAGGCCCTTTGAGATTAGTGAAGTATAAAATATATTCAATGGTGAAATGTAGAAAATTTTTCATCTAAGAGCAGGAACAAGAGGTGGATACCCGCTCTAACCAGATCCTTTTCAGCATAGTACTGGAAGTCCTATCCAGAACAATTAGGCAAGTTGAAAAATTATAGGCGTCCAAATAGGAAAGTAAAAAAATTAATTATTTCTGCTTACAGAT